>SJYC01144673.1:0-22170 GCA_006408675.1 Madoqua kirkii | reverse complement strand
TCTGTCAGACCTCTCCACCATGACCCGCTGGTCTTGGGTGGCCCCATGGGAATGGCTCAGTTTCATTGAGTTAGACAAGGCTGTAGTCCATGTGATTAGATTGACTAAGTTTTCTGTGATTTGGTTTCAGTGTGTCTGCCCTGATGCCCTCTAGCTACACCAGTTGTCTTGCTTGGGTTTCTCTTACCTTGGACGTGGGGTATGTCTTCACCACTGCTCCAGGAAAGTGCAGCCGCTGCCCCTTACCTTGGATGAGGGTTATCTCCTCACTGCTGCCCCTCCTGACCTTGAACGTGGAACAGCTCCTCTAGGCCCTCCTGCACCCGCGCAGCCACCGCTCCTTGGATGTGGGGTTGCTCCTCCTGGCCACCGCCCCTTGCCTCAGGCGCTGCCCCTGCTATTTACCTGGGGCCAAACTATGGTGAAGATAATGAATGGTGTCCTCTCTCAAAAGATGCTATGAGTATACTGCTACAATCCGTCCCCCCAACCCTGCAGCAGGCCACCACTGACCCACGATTTCACTGGAACTCCTGGACCACCCATAGGCAAGTCCAGGATAGTCTCCTGAGGGGTCACCGTTCCTTTCCTTGGGTCCTGGTGAACAAGGTTCTGTTGTGCTCTCCAAAAATATTTTCCAGTCCTGTGTAAGTTCTGGAAGCTCTATGGTGGGGTTAATGGTGATCTCCTACAAGAGGAGTTATGCCATACCCACACCCAGAGCCCTTGTCCCTGCAGCAGACCACTGCCGACCCGTACCTCCACAGGAGACGCTCACTGTTCTGTCTCAGTCTTTGTGGCATCTCTGGGTCCTGGTGTGCTCAAGGTTTGTTTGAGCCCTCTGAGCATCTCTGGCAGGAATGGGGTTTGATTCTAAACACAAATTCGCCCCTCCTACCATCTTGCTGGGGCTTCTCCTTTGGCCTTGGATGTGGGGTATCTCCTCAGAGCCACTCCAGTGCCTACCAACTGTCATAGCAAACACCCTCTTCCAACAACACAAGGGAAGACTCTACACATGGATATCACCTGATGGTCAACACTGAAATTGGATTAATTATATTCTTTGCAGCCAAAGATGGAGCTCTATACAGTCAGCAAAAACAAGACCAGAAGCTGACTGTGGCTCAGATCATGAACTCCTTATTGCCAAATTCAGACTGAAATTGAAAAAAGTATGGAAAACCACTAGACCATTCAGCTATGACCTAAATCAAATCCCTAAAGGTTATACAGTGGAAGTGAGAAATAGATTCAAGGGATTAGATCTGATAGACAAGAGTACCTGATGAACTGTGGACAGAGGTTCATGACATTGTACAGGAGACAGGGATCAAGACCATCCCTAAGAAAAAGCAAAATGGCTATCTGTGGGGGCCTTACACATAGCTGTGAAAAGAAGAGAAGCAAAAAGCAAAGGAGAAAAGGAAAGATATATCAATTTGAATGCAGAGTTCCAAAGAATAGCAAGGAGAGATAAGAAAGCCTTCCTAAGTGAACAAAGCAAAGAAATCCAGGAAAACAATAGAATAGGAAAGACTAGAAATCTCTTCAAGAAAATTGGAGATCTCTTCAAGAAAATTAGAGATATCAAGGGAACATTTCATGAAAAGATGTGGTTATGGACCACATGAAATGGTATGGACCTAACAGAAGCAGAAGATATTAAGAAGAGGTGGCAAGAATACACAGAAGAACTGTACAAAAAAACTATCACGACCCAGACAGTCACGATGGTGTGATCACTCACCTAGAGCTAGACATCCTGGAATGTGAAGTCAAGTGGGCCTTAGGAAGCATCACTAAGAACAAAGCTAATGGAGGTGATGGAATTCCAGTGGAGCTATTTTAAATCCTGAAAGATGATGTTGTGAAAGTGCTGCACTCAATATGCCAGCAAATTGGAAAACTCAGCAGTGGCCACAGGACTGGAAAAGGTCAGTTTTCATTCCAACCCTAAAGAAAAGCAATGCCAAAGAATGCTCAAACTACCGCGCAATTGCACTCATCTCACACACTAGTAAAGTAATGCTCGAAATTCTCCAAGCCAGGCTTCAACAACACTGAACCATGAACTTCCTGATGTTCAAGCTGGTTTTAGAAAAGGCAGAGGAACCAGAGATCAAATTGCCAACATCCGCTGGATCAGGGAAAAAGCAAGAGAGTTCCAGAAATACATCTATTTCTGCTTTCTTGACTATGCCAAAGCCTTTGACTGTGTGGATCACAATAAACTGTGGAAAATTCTGAAAGAGATGGGAATACCAGACCACCTGACCTGCCTCTTGAGAAACTTATATGCAGGTCAGGAAGCAACAGTTAGAACTGGACATGGAACAACAGACTGGTTGCAAATAGGAAAAGGAGTACATCAAGGCTGTAAATTGTCACCCTGCTTATTTAACTTATATGCAGAGTACATCATGAGAAACACTGGGCTGGATGAAGCACAAGCTGCAATCAAGATCGCCGGGAGAAATATCAATAACCTCAGATATGCAGTTGACACCACAATTATGGCAGAAAGTGAAGAACTGAAAAGCCTTTTGATGAAAGGGGAGAGTGAAAAAGTTGGCTTAAAGCTCAGCATTCAGAAAACTAACATCATGGCATCTGGTCCCATCACTTCATGGCAAACAGGTGGAGAAACAGTGGAAACCGTGGCAGACTTTATTTTGGGGGGCTCTAAAATCACTGCAGATGGTGACTGCAGCCATGAAATAAAAAGATGCTTACTCCCTGGAGGAAAACTTATGACCAACCTGCTAAGTGACTTTAGTTGTGTTTGACTCTGTATGACTCCATAGACAGCAGCCCACTGGGCTCCCCCATCCCTGGGATTCTCCAGGCAAGAATACTGGAGTGGCTTGCCATTTCCTTCTCCAATATGACCAATCTAGACAGCATATTCCGGCACCAGAATTGGTCTGAAGAAAACAGAACAGCTCAGTGACAGACATCTGCAAGTATTCCTGAGAGGGAGCCTCACTCTGAAAAAACGGAAAGGTGTTCCAGTTTTTAAAAGACCTGGATCTGCTATCTGTTGAAATTATATTTCTGCTACCTGGCTCTGTCCCGCTGCACGTTGAAGATGTTCAACTGATGTTTAGAAACCATCTATTATAAAATTTCTACCATATATTTCTTTTTTTCATCTAGTTATGTGCTTCTATTTCTGAAACATGTTACTTTAAAATCCAGTGGAAAAGTTTTCCCAAGTACCCATCATGCCCTACAGCTTCGTCTTCCATTTTGCTATACGTCAGAAATCTAATCTCTTAAAACTCTTTAATAACCATTTGTTGCCATATTCTTTTTTAAGCTGTATCCAAATCAATGATTCTCACATTTTAGTGTATTCAGTAGCATTACATCAGGTACTTGTTCAAAACAGATTCATGGGACTCAATTCAGATCTTATAAATTCACTTCTTTGGAGAATTACTATGCAGGTGGTCTCTTAACCAGATGGAGAAACAGTAATCTGCTGCATGCGTGCCCATTTGTCATCTCTTCTTCATATTCTTAATTTTTTGTTTCAATTATTGACATCTCAGGTTTTTTCCTACTAATTGTTGACATCCTTAGTTTTTCTCCTAAATTCAGTGGTTGAAGAGTTTATCCACCTGATATCCAGGAAACGGTTCAAGATTCCTTTCCTTATTTGTCAGGATTTATCCCTTCCCCTTCCCAAAGCACACACATTTGGAGGTCAGTATATACATACTGGCTATGAATAATGCACATGTATTTCTAATATATCTTGCTAGTGATTTTTAATGGAGAAGGCGATGGCACCCCACTCCAGTACTCTGGTACATTTACTTTGTTATTTGTTGACTGGAAAGGTGTGTCTGTGTGTGTGTGTATGTCTAATATGGTGATTGCCTCTTGCAGTGTTAGGATGGTTAAAGAAAGAACATTGAGCCTGGTAGGCTGCGGTCCACGGGGTCGCGAAGAGTTGGACACGACTGAGCGACTTCCCTTTCACTTTTCACTTTCATGCATTGGAGAAGGAAATGGCAACCCACTCCAGTGTTCTTGGCTGGAGAATCCCAGGGATGGGGGAGCCTAGTGGGCTGCTGTCTATGGAGTCATACAGAGTCGGACACGACTGAATTGACTTAGCAGTAGCAGACAGCATATTCAAAAGCAGAGACATTACTTTGCCAACAAAGGTCCATCTAGTCAAGGCTATGGTTTTTCCAGTAGTCATGTACGAATGTGAGAGCTGGACTATAAAACAAGCTGAGTGCTGAAGAATTAATGCTTTTGAACTGTGGTGTTGGAGAAGACTGTTCAGAGTTCCTTGGACTGCAAGGAGATCCAAGCAGTTCATCCTAAAGGACATCAGTCCTGGGTGTTCATTGGAAGGACTGATGCTGAAGCTGAAACTCCAATACTTTGGGGACCTGATGTGAAGAGCTGTCTCATTTAAAAAGTTCCTGATGCTGGGAAAGATTGAAGGCGAGAGAAGGGGACAACAGAAGATGAAGTGGTTGGATGGCATCACTGATTCAATGGATGTGGGTTTGAGTAAACTCCACCAGTTGGTGATGGGACAGGGAGGCCTGGCATGCTGCAGTCATTGGGGTCACAGAGTCAGACACAACTGACTGAAGCACAAATGAGGTAAGCATTGGTTGGAGAGTCCAAAAGTGGCACCTGACCTGATGGGAAGGGGGGCTGGGCTACTGAAAACTGGTGTGAGCCTGAAGGACAAGCTACATAGGCCAGGAAGGCAGAAGGGTGAATGTGGGCAAAGCCACAGCACCTTGTCTCAGGACCTGTCCTTGAGCCTTCAAGGCTCTGCAGACCAGCCATCCTATGCCCTCCCCATACCCCCTATCCCTCTGTCTCTCTTTGGTACAGGCGAGGGGAGTGGAGGGTTCAGTGAGAACGTAGGGCTCACTTAGTGTCAAACCTGTTGGTAGGTTTTACCAGATACTTTTACTTGACTCAGCGTGTCCATCTGAATTGTAATGTTGGTTCTGACTCTAAATGTGTACTTTGTCCCCCAAAATTAGGTCTGTGAAAAACCAATCCTTTTGAGGGTTACTATTGTGCTTTTCACCACCAGTAGGCAAAAATGTAATACAGCTGAGAATTACACAAGTAGGAATCTTACAGCATCTCGTCTTTAGTACACCGGAGGGTTGGTGTTGTGTACAAACTGTAGACTATTTGACTTCTTTAATACTGAAGATTACATTTAAAATAGTTCACTGTATTATAATAAATATACCTGAGTGACATGTTTTAGGTCACCAGGAAATGCCAGCCTAACAACCCCCAATACTGGCTACTTGACACCAGCCATGTACCATCAAACCCAACCAGTTTCTGCTGAAATGAAATGACATAAAACTATAAGTAAAGCTACTTCTGAGAGTCCACACAGAAAAGGAAGTTGAGTTGTTGGACATGACTGAATTCAGCAATGTCCTTATTTATGAGTAAGCTTGTGCTGGACTCAGTAAGCTCACCCCAGTTTGTGATTACAGTGTAGATAGTCAATTTTTTAGAAAAGTGATAAACACTATTTGTGATTAATAGCTCAGTTTATTAGCTATTTTAATAAAGTAAATCCTTACAGTGAAAACAACATACTAGAAATAGCTTTTTAAAAGCTTTTTTTATGATATGCTTACAAAGGGTCAGACCTAAGTGGAAACATCCACCACAGTGGTAACATAACGAGTAAAGCTGAACACTGCGCACACAGACTGACTCTTTAAAGCCAGATTAGCTTCTTGACACCATGAAGATCATACTCTGAATTTGTATGAGGGCAGCTTCTAAACATAGTTGGTCTTAAATGCAAAAATTCCACTTTCTCAGTTATGATCAAGTTTCAGAGAGGAGTTCCTTTGGTCTTAATGACATTTACTCCTGAACCTCGTTGCCTTTCTGATGTCTCTTCATTCTCGAATAGGGACTTATTGTATCATCCATCACAAAATCATATAGCACTTTTATCCAGGAATTGTAGTGGGGGAGGTTGTCATAGTACTCACAGCTATTTTCCTCACCTAGAAGGGAAAAAATACAGCAAGATGAATAATGAGTGTTAACAGAGTCCTATTAAAGATGACAGATGGGTGTCTGACATGCACACTCAGAAAAGAAACCATGAGACTTTCTCCTACCTCCCTCTCAAATAAATAAGGAAGAGCAGCAGCTTTGGGAATTCTAAACAGAAAGCAGTTTACGTTTTGGGAATAAACCATCCTTGACCCTCTAGGATTACTGACTCTTTCCAATAAGATCTGAGGGATTAGTTTACTTGTAAATTTACTTGTGGTTAATACTAGCTTACTTGTAAATGTGGCACTTGCCATCTTTTAACAACGAATACTTGCAATCCAATCAACTTTTAAAAAATGTCTTTTTAAAAAAATGACTACTGCCAGTGTGATTAGCAAGCAAGACTAGTTAGGGCAGAGTAAAACACTGATTTCAACAAAATGTGATTGCAGTGATGTTTGTAAGGCTCGGAACAATCTAAAAACCACTGAACTGTACATTTTAAGTGTATGAATTGTAGCTGAGTTACCTTTCAATAGAGATGTTGAAAGAAACCTTGTTATGCATATCTATTAACTAACCATGTGATTGTTACATGCAACATAATTACTGCAACACAACTATTGCAGAACAAGGAACTTCTTGGTATACACAATAGAGCAGGCAGGAAAGGAAGACCAGAGAACTCTGAGAATGTCTGTCAGTTCAGCTCTGCGTGGAATGGAGTGGGAAATAAATTCTCACTGATGAACCATGAGCAGGTAATGTTTGAGCCGACCCAAGTTTTCAGTTTATGGACTGCTCAAGAAAATTACAAGTCAAAATATGTGGCTTATGTTAGAAAAAGTGAATTATTTTGTTCAAAGGTGACCAGCTTTCTCCTTAAACCATGTCATGTCCAACTTTTTTGTGACTCCATGGACTGTAGCCCACCAACCTCCTCTGTCCATGAGATTTCCCAGGCAAGAATACTAGAGTGGGTTGACATTTCCTTCTCCAGGGGATCTTCCTGACCCAGGGATCGAAACTGTGTTTCCTGCATTGCAGGCAGATTTTTTACCACTGAGCCACCTGAGAAGCCCTAATCTTTTAAAAATACAAAAATGTACTTTCCTAGGCAGGGAAGAGATGAGCAAAGGTGGACACACTCTCCAACCAAAATGACACAAAGTGGCCACACTGGCACATCACACCAGGTCCAAAACTGCCTTCAGCCAGCTGTGTGGCGATTTCCCCCATTTTAGTTTGAAAAACGCAAGACCAACAGAAAAGTTGAAAGAACAACAAAACCATCATCACCCATTTGCTCTTCATTTAGGTCCACCAATTAACACTATGCCACAGCTACTTTCTCTCTCTCTCCATATATGATACAGACCATATACTTTGCTCTTTGCTGAAAGAGAAGTTGCAGATGTTGTGTGAAAACTTACCCTGAATATTTCACCCTAAATCAACATGGTATGTGATCAGTCGTGTCTGAGTCTTTGCAACCCCATGGACTGATGCCCACCAGGCTCCTCTGTCCATAGGATTTTCCCAGCAAGAATACTGGGATGGGCTGCCATTTTCTCCTCCAGGGGATCTTCCCAACCCAGGGATCGAACCTGCATCTCCTGCACTGGCAAGCAGATTCTTTGCCACTTAGCCACCTGGGAAGCCCAAGAACAAGGACATTTCCCAACAAAACCATAATACCATTCCACACCCAAGAAACTTAACACTGACACAATATTACTATTATGTGGTTCATATTCCAAATTCCCCCACTAACTCAATGTCCTTTCTAGATTTTTCTTTACTCAACTAGTAATCCAATCAATAATCAAATGTTATATTTAGTTCTCATGTTGTATGCAAGTTTGTAAACAGTTAAAAACTTAAGAGGAAATTATAAAATTTGGGTAAATATGCTAGCATAAAATGTCTGGTTATGGTTTCCTTAATATCACAGCTAAAAAAATAAAAAAATCAAGAAAACTGATACTACAACTTCCCCTTTTAAAAATTACAGAAAGATTTTTTGGTAATGGAACTGTAAAAGCTATCCATTCTGAGGATGGAAAGTCAAGTCTAATAAGAGAATTCACCAGAAATGTAACTGAAGTTTGCAGAGGATTATCCTTTGGGGAAGGATGAAAGGATGAGTGTCAATATGCTGCCTTTCATTTACTCCAAAAGCAGTAAGATAAAAGTCTACTGTGATGGGAAATGGATGGTCCGTGGCTGTGGGAAGTCTGCATCACTGGAAACTGACATCCGCTTATTTTGTAGAGCAATTATGGAGATATCTGTATTTCACAGTAAACCAACACAAACTTTAGCTAAGTGTATTCAGTTTAACAGTGATAAAGGTTATGTAAATTTTTGCTGCCTCCACAGAGGGAATTTCATTTTCCATTTCTGAATTACTTTATATGTCAGTTGATTCTACAGACACCCCGCCCCCCAACATTCTAAACCTGCGTGTCACCACAAGGCTTAGGGATCCAGGACAGTGAGCTCTGTAAAGTTAAGCTGCCCAACTCATGACTTCTAAGACTATTGCTGTTTTCTTTGATGAACTGCCTGGATAGACAAAATATACTACATTTCATTTTAAATGTGCAAGTCAAGATTAATTGTGATCACAGAACCACCAGAAATTAGAACAGGTATAAAATCCTTTACTTACCAGGGGAAGGCTTTTTCCGGGAATGTTGGGAAAGTCGTGGTGTTCATTATGGTAACCCACGTTGAAGGTGAGTAAATTCAGAGGCCCATAATACGAGTAAGTTTCATGTCCCTTTAAGAACATATAATGTTCAGCTATAAAATGTCCAGAAATCGGGTGCAAACCTAGGCCAAGTAAGGAAGCTGCCAACATGTAGACTAAAGATTTAACTCCCAAAACATAGTAAATCACGATGTCAAAAGTGATCTGGATCACAGTATTGATTATTTCCAGATAAGAGATTGGTTTGGGGTTGATGAACAGAGGTCGAAAAGCATAAAAGAGAGGCTGAAGGATGACCCATATAAACTTTCTGAAAGTAGTACAGAAGAACCAGCCTTCAAAATCAGTTGGAATGTCCACATCAATGCCGTCGCCTCCAAGGTATCGATGATGATCCATGTGATATCTCTTAAAGGAAACTGAATATGGGACACCAATAGGGAGATTGGCAAATATTCCAAACCAACGATTCCACATAGCTTTGCAATGGCCAAAGGCACTGTTGTGGGAAACTTCATGAATAGCCAGAGTCATTGAATGATTAATGCAGCTGCCAAAGGCATACGCCCAAAACAGGACCCATTTCCAGTCTAAGTCCTTTACTAAGTAAAATGCAACAAACTGAGTGAGGACCATCATAATCACAATCCATATCAAGTTGGAATCGGGTTTCATTAAGGACTTTATCTCTGGATACTTTGCTGTAAGGAAAACAAACAAACAAATCAGACTGAGAAAAGTGCGTTAACAGTTCTGCAATTAAACTAATATCAATTTACACATCAAATAACTATTTTTTCCAAATCATATGCTCTCTTTGAGACTATCAAATATTCATCTACTACAGGGAAGGAGTATATTCTTTTTTAAAGGTAGGTATATTTTAATGTGGACCATTTTTAATGAGTAGAATTTGCTACAATACCACTTCTGTTTCATCTTAGCTCTCTAACTAAGGATGGAACCAACACCCTCTGCATTGGAAGTCTTTTTTTCTTTTCTTTAAATAGAGTATGCATGGGTTCTAAGTCCCTTCTGACTCTTTCTAACTCTGGACTGTAACCTGCCAGGCTCCTCTGTCCAGGGCCCAGGCAAGGATATGGAAGTAGGTTGCCCTGCCCTCCTCCAGGGTAGAAGGCGAAATTTTAACCACTAGACTGCCGAGAAGTCCCAGGAAGAAGTATATTCTAACAGTAAAGTTACTAAATATCATGTCACAACAAATTGAGAATTTCTATAGGAAAAAATGAGCCCCAAAATCTAGACCCTCATACATTAACAGAAAGATAGTCACAACATGAATGTTATCTAGTTCCTTTTTCACTCTAAAATTTTTTGTATATTAAATTTTTAAGTTTTACAAAAGTGGCAATCATAGTCTGATAAACTGATATATCTCACTTGGGTTTTATAATTTCCTTATACTGACTAAGTCACTTCTACTTGCCAGTTTGTTGTAACTTCTAACCATTTCCGTATTTTCAGACGTTTAGATGTATAAATTTCTGCCAATGTAGACTTCTAGTTATCTCAAATTAGTGTAAATTCTGAAGAACTCTATTGATTCACAATGCCTCTTTCTTTCCTTTCCTTCTGCATTAGAACTGAACAATGCTAATTTGTGTTAGATTATTATTTGTTGACTTCACAGGCAAATATCTAACCAAGTATTATGGAATATGCTAGAAATAAAAACCTCTGCATTTCAGGGAAGTATCGCCTAGAGGCAAATGCAGATTCTTCTTCGTATCCTGCCACTCCAGATAATGGAAGCCCAGATACACACTTTGGCTTTGTGGGTTAGCAAGTATGTTTAACCCAGCACAGCAGAAAGAAGAGAAGCAGCTTCACCTTTTCTCTACAAGTGAAATGAAGAATTCTAGCTTAAAATGCAGGACAGGAAGGTAAGTCCAGTTTTACATATATAAGGGTCGGATTGATTCAAGGCAGTTCTTGTTCCTTTCCTTTCCCTCTCCTATCCCTAACTTCTCATCTTTCTTGCTGTTAGACCATTTCATCAGTGGTAACAATTTTATAGGCAATGGGTCAAAAAAAGTAATCTTATGGGTTTTGAGTCTAAAACTAATTATCCTGGATAAATGAAAAGCTCAAATAAGTCCTTCATTTAAATATGGGCCCTTCCAACAGTTGTTCAAACATAACATAAAATAACAAAGTATTCAGTTTCTTGGTGAGTAAGTAGTAATTCTTTTGTATTAAAATGTTATTTCTATTTAGAGCTCCAGCATTTTTAGTTTAAATCAAACCTGATTAAATGGACATATCTGACAAAAGATAGAAGAGAACGCGTTTTGCAGGTGTAATAGTATATAAAAAATCAACACTAGATGCCAATATAATTAAACAGGGGAAGGAGTGGTCTTTTCAACAAATGGTGCTGGGACAACTGGTCATCCACATGGAAAAGAATAAAACTGGACCCCTCTCTTACACCATATGCAAAAATTGAGTGAGTGAGTGAGTGAGGTCACTCAGTCGTGTCTGACTCTGCGACCCAGTGGACTGTAGCCCACCAGGCTCCTCCGGCCATGGGATTCTCCAGGCAGGAATACTGGAGTGGGTTGCCATTTCCTTCTCCAGGGGATCTTCCCAACCCAGGGATGGAACCCAGGTCTCCTGCACTGCAGGCAACACTTTAACCTCTAAGCCACCAGGGAAGTCACAAAAATTACTTGGCTAAAAAAAGGAATGGAGCATTGATACATGCTGCAACACGCGTGAACTTTGAAAACATTGTGTTAAGCCGAGAGAAGTGAGTCACTAAAGACCAAGTATTATGACCTCATTCATAAGAAATGTCCAGAACAGAAAAATTCACAGAAACAGAAAGATTAGTGTTTGCCCAGGACTGGGCAGTATGAGTGAAGGATATACTCAATGCTAATGAGTATAAGGTTTCTTCTTGGGGTGACAAGAACTTACTGAACTGAATAGTTTAAAACTGTGAATATATACTAAAGAAAAAAAAAAACACCCCACTGAATTGTACAATTTAAATAGGTGAGCTTTTGGGATTTCCCTGGGGATCTAGTGATTAAGACTCTGCGCTTCCAATGAAGGGGGCTTAGGTTCCATCTCTGGTCAGAAAACTAAGATCCCACATGCTATGCAGCAAGGGCAAAAACAGAAGAGGGGAGGGGGAACTTTACAGTTTGTGAATTATATCTTAATAAGACAGTTTAAAAAAATGTTTCCCAGCAGAAGTACAGCAGTAAAAGGAACATTTCTTGCAATTATATGACCTACCAATAATCGTCCTTTCCCTGATACCTCAGATGGTAAAGAATCTACCTGCAATGCAGGAGATCCCAGTTCGATTCCAGGGTTTGGGAAGATCCACTGGAGAAGGGATAGGCTACCCACTACAGTAGTCTTGGGCTTCCCTTGTGGCTCAGCTGGTAAAGAATCTGCCTATAATGAGGGAGACCTGGGTTCGATCCCTGGGTTGGGAAGATCCCCTGGAGAAGGGAAAGGCTACCTACTTCAGTATTATAGCATGGAGAATTCCATGGACTATACAGCCCATGAGGTCACAAAGAGTCAGACACAACTGAGACTTTTACTTTCACTTCACTTTCACTTTCTGATGGCTCAGTGGTAAAGAATCTGCCTGTCAATGCAGGTTCAATCCCTGGGTGGGGAAGATGCCCTGAAGAAGGAAACGGCAAACCACTCCAGTAAGCTTGCTTGGGAAATCCCATGCACAGAGGAGCCTGGTGGGCTACAGTCCATGGGGTTGCAGAGAGTGGGACATGACTGAGTGACTAAACAACAGTAATGGTCCAATCAATACCTTTCATTAGTTTTGTAAATTTAGTGTATGGATGTTGGCTGTTATCATATCTATGTTCTCTTGTGCCTCTCTCCCTGTCAAAACCTGACACATTTCAAAAATATCTCATCATTTAAGTATAATTACAAATTTCCAGATTCTTATCTTTTCTGAGGTTATTCTATCTCCACCGCTGAAATGGAACACTGAGCAGTATTTACACCTGCAGAGAAAATGATTGGTATCTTCATTGGGAAATACTGTAGTCCTTTTACTTTCCAAGTGAAGTGGTCCAGGGATAATAAGTTTGTGGAAAAAAGGTTCATGTTGAGATAAGCATGGACAAACACCTTTCACTTCCTTGATTTTCTGAATATTAAACAGATAGCTACGTTCTGGTATTCAGGCGTTGAAAAACAGAGTGAAGACCAGATTATTCTTATGCAAGTATTGATTAGGCATAGATTAAATGTTCACGCTCCCAGCTTATTTATCGATTTTTAAAAATCCATTTCAATAGGATCTACTGCTTTTTTTTTTTACAACTTATAAATTTATTTAACAGAGTAGAGTCCCTAGTGTTAGAAGGATATGCGTTTAAATCTACATTCATCCATTTATTAGTTATATGATCACGTGTTACCCAACTCAGGTTCCACTGTTTGCTAATACTTGAGAGAAAGTATTGGTTGGAAAGGAACAGGTTGCTTTATCCAGGACGCCGGCAATCTGGAGGAGGCAAACTGGTGTTCAACAGTCAACTCTGAAGAGCCTGCTCGACTATGGAAGTTTTTAAAGGTCTAATTCCTTTCCTTTTGTGAAAACATGACATTTCTACCTTACTCCAGCAAAGAGCAGGGACTTGCCTTTTCTTTTCACTTGGTAAATGGATGCTAACAAGAAAAACTAGGCGGATACTCTGTATGAGAAATAATTCCTCCTATTCAACTTGCCACCTATTAATTTCCAGATTTTCAAAACAAGAGCAAACGTTGTGGTAGAATCTAACCCAGATCAGAATGCCCCTCTAACAGTTATTCACTCCTACCACATCTTTAAAATAGGGGTAACATCGACCTAGTCACTGGGAAGATTAAATTGGGTAATGTTTGTAAAGCACTCAACACAGACCCTAACACAACCCTGGGAGAGATGAGAGAATTCCCTATATAATATAGAAGCTGCAAACAGCTGAGCGCCTGACACCTCCAGAGAGTTGTTAGGGCCTAGTTTAACCTGGTGTAAAGGCCCTAAACTAGCAGTCAGGGAACCAGAACGCTAATCTTGGCAAGCCTTCCACACTTAGCCTTTTCGTCCAAAAAAAAAACCAAACTGTGATGGATGAAAAATAAACATGAATCTGCCCCTTTCGCATCCCAGCCTTATTTGTGAGGATTCACGAGATCAGCGTAAGCACCCCAGGACCCAGGTCCTGGAAAGGTTACCCTTCCGGTCCGAAAGGGCCCTGGGGGCAAACGGGTCGGATACCACCGGACCCCTCCTTGGGCCCAAGGCTGCAGCGGCCGGCGCTGGGATCGCCAGCGGGCGTCGGCCAGCGCCCGCGCGCCCCGCGTGTGGGCCTCTAGATGCTCCGGGACCACGCCCTGCCTCGCACACGCTCGCAGCCTGCCTTCGCCCGGGGCCGCCGGGCAGAGGAAGAAGGGAGAGGAAGAGAAAGAGGCGGGGGACGGGGGAGACGGGGAAGGGGGAAGGGAGACGGGGAAGGGGGAAGGGAGACGGGGAAGGGGGAAGGGAGACGGGAAAGGAGAAGGGAAAGGGAAGATCACTGCGCCCATCCGCAGCACGAGTATCTCTAGGCGAGAGGATCTACCCCAGCGCGGTCGGGCCGAGGGTACCCGGCTGTAACTAAACCCTGTTCCCGAACGGACGCCCGCGCTCGGGGGCGCGCCTGTGCCTCCGCCGCCGAAGGTTCGGGTCCGCGCGGCCGGGCGGGGGCGCGCGGGGGAATCCCTCCTTCACAGGCCGGGCCGGGGCCCGGGCGGCGGCGGGACGCTGCCGGGAGGGGGCTCGTAACGGGCCTCGGGCACGCAGGGGCCGCCGCGGGGAAGGCGCGTCCAAGTGGCGGGAGGCCGCGCACGCACATAACGGGGCGCGGGGCCGGAGCCTCACCCAGGATCTCCTGGCGCCGAGTGGCGTGCGGCTGATCGGTGTAGACCCACTCGAAGTCCTCCCGCGAAACGCGGTTCCCCATGGCGGCGGCTCACGGGCCAGCGGCGGGCTCTCGCTCCTATCCACTGTCCTCCCGGGCGGAGGCGAAAGCGAAGGCAGCCGCTCCGCAACTCGTGTCAGCCGGCGGCGGAGGGCGGGAGGGGAGACGCAGGCCGGGGCGGAGTCCCGAGGCCCCGCCCCGGCCTGGAGCTGGGTGGGGTGGGCGGGCGCCCCCTCCGCGGGGCGGGATTCCTGTGCTCCGCGGCGCTCGTTTCTGCTTTTTTCTGTGACTCGGCGACCAGCCGGGATGCCGAGTTCCTGCAAGTCCCAGCTCCCGGAGGCTCGTTCTGCGCAGTGCTGGTGCCTGAGCTCGGGAAAAGGTGAAAAAGGCAGGAAAGGTCTCAAGTGAAATGAGACTGCGCTTTAGCGCCTCGAGGGGAGGCCGGAGCTTGAGGCCAAGAATCCTTGGTCAGTAATCAGTGGCAACTTGCCCAAATTTTGTTTAATTTTGAAAAGCAAATTATTTACTGAACTGTTTTTGGCTGCCTCCTCGAAATAATACCTCAGGAAAACAATGCGGAGCGTGTGGTGATTAAGAGCTAATTAAGAAAAAGGAAATCACTCTCGTTGAGAGTGAAAAATCAGGAGGAATTTGTTGCTCTGCCTGAATTATTCTAATGTGACCATTTCTCTTGTAAGATCATTGCTCAACCATACATCTGTCACAGGTCGTTTGAACCACCGCCTCTTCCTGAAAGAGAGGACATTTTGTCTCAAAATTAGTTACCGCTTCTCCAATAAAAAAGAAACTGACTAAAATTACAAAAGGGAAGATAACCAACAGGATATTCTCGGTAAAACACCACATACACGCATGCACACAACCACAACCAAGTGTGATCAAATACCTAGAACCAAATGCTAATGTATAGAAAAGAGGACAGAGGAGCATGTTAAACTACACCACAGAGAGAGAATCAGCAAGATCTTGACTGTGGGAAATTCTGTAGGGCAACATCCTGAGTACTTAAATAAATAAAATGCAAGAGAAACAAAAGAAGGAAAACCAACAGATTAAAAGGGCCGCAAAAAACGTCAATCAACTGCAATTTATTGCTTTTGCATTTTAAGTCTTTTACAAACTGTATTTACAGCATTTTAGGGGTGTGTGTGTGTGTCTGTGTGTGTGTGTGTGTGTGTGGCTGTTCTGGGTCTTCCTTACTTTGCCGGCTCTTCTCTAGTTGCAGTGAGCAGGCTTCTCATTATGGTGGCTTCTCTGGTTTCAGAGAACAGGCCCTAGGGCCCTCCGGGGCTTCAGTAATTGCCACTCCTCAGATGTAGAACACAGGCTCAATAGTTCTGGCAAGGGCTTAGTTGCCCGCGGCACGTGGGATCTTCCTGGGTCAGAGATGGAACCTGTGTTTCCTGCCTTGGCAGGTGGATTCTTTACCACTGAGCCGCCAGGGAAGCCCACAGCTTATTCATCTTATTTAAATTGTGATTCAAATTGTGAAAAGTTAGTTGCTGTGAGCAGGCTTCTCATTATGGTGGCTTCTCTGGTTTCAGAGAACAGGCCCTAGGGCCCTCCGGGGCTTCAGTAATTGCCACTCCTCAGATGTAGAACACAGGCTCAATAGTTCTGGCAAGGGCTTAGTTGCCCGCGGCACGTGGGATCTTCCTGGGTCAGAGATGGAACCTGTGTTTCCTGCCTTGGCAGGTGGATTCTTTACCACTGAGCCGCCAGGGAAGCCCACAGCTTATTCATCTTATTTAAATTGTGATTCAAATTGTGAAAAGTTTTAAAAATCGACATTTGATCATTTAATTCAGATATTGATTAGATATGTGGTGATATTGAGGAGTTGTTAATTTAACTGTGATAATAGTGCTGTATTATGGTTACAGGTTTTTTTTTTATGGTAACAGTTTTCTTTATTTTTTTAAGTCCATATCTCTTAGTGTTTCATACCAGAGGTAAAAACCTCTAACAAACTAAAACAAACAAATAATGGTACATGCAATTAACCGTACGATGTTATACTATGCCTCACTAAAAATAAATGAGGAAGGTCTTTGTGTGTTAATATGAATTAATCTTCAAAATATACCATTAAATGCAAAACATTGAGCAGGAGTGGAGAGTAGTATACATAATGCATATATATTTTTCCTTGGATATGCACAAAATAGGTTTAGAAAGACACTCAAGAAATGATTGTATTTTAGGAGAGTAAGTAGAAATCTGAGGGAAAGGGTTGGGAGGGAATATTTTCACTTAGTTCTTTTCACCTTTTACATTTGAACTGAATGTGGATTTTGACATTTTAGAGAAAAGGAGAACTCAGTTACAGGATTTTTGTGAGGATTAACAAATATTTTAGTTACACATAGGCATGCACACTCACTCAGCAGTGGCCACAGGACTGGAAAAGATCAGTTTTCATTCCAATTCCAAAGAAAAGCATCACTACAAACAAAGCTAGTGGAGGTGATGGAATTCCAGTTGAGCTGTTTCAAATCCTGAAAGATGATGCTGTGAAAGTGCTGCACTCAATATGCCAGCAAATCTGGACAACTCAGCAGTGGCCAGAGGACTGGAAAAGGTCAGTTTTCATTCTAATTCCAAAGAAAGGCAATGCCAAAGGATACTCAAACTACTGCACAACTGCAGTCATCTCACATGCTAGTAAAGTAATGCTCAAAATTCTCCAAGCCAGGCTTCAACAACACGTGAACCGTGAACTTCCTGATGTTCAAGCTGGTTTTAGAAAAGGCAGAGGAACCAGAGATCAAATGGTATATAGAAAAGGCAGAGGAACCAAACATCAAATTGAAACATCTGTTGGATCATAGGAAAAGCAAGAGAATTCAAGAGAAACATCTACTTCTGCTTCATAGACTACACTAATGCTTTTGACTGTGTGAATCACAACAAAATGTGGAAAATTCTTAAAGAAATGGGAATACCAGACCACATTACCTGCCTCCTGAGAAACTTGGAAGGTCAGAAAGTACCAGTAGAGCCAGACATGGAACAATGGACTTGTTCAAAATTGGGAAAGGATTTCATCAAGGTTGTATATTGTCATTCTGCGTATTTAACTTATATGCAACAACAACAAGTGAATCAAGTTGCTATGAATTAAAAAAAAAAACCCAATGCATTGTAATTCACCTATATACTCGAGTTCAACTGACTTTATCAGCTCAAAAACTATAGAAATGTGTGCTGACTCTATTCCCCTCATCCCATGGTTACCTGGGTTGGTATCGCATCTCTGGAGACTGGGCAGGCTTGGGTCTCAAGGCTGGCTTGTGGTGGGGCTCAGGGACCTGGGAGGATGTGGCAGGCAGCGCGTCCCCATAAAAAAAAACCCAATGCATTGTAATTCACCTATATACTCGAGTTCAACTGACTTTATCAGCTCAAAAACTATAGAAATGTGTGCTGACTCTATTCCCCTCATCCCATGGTTACCTGGGTTGGTATCGCATCTCTGGAGACTGGGCAGGCTTGGGTCTCAAGGCTGGCTTGTGGTGGGGCTCAGGGACCTGGGAGGATGTGGCAGGCAGCGCGTCCCCATGATGTTCCTGGAGTGCCTCTTGCCCTCTGCAGGAGCTCTCAGTCTCTAGACACAGGCAAAGTAAATTAAGAGATTAGAATTAACATAGACACACTTATATGGATCAAAGAGATGGTCGAAAATGAGTTACTGAATAGCAGATGGAAGTTTACTGAAAAACTGTAATCACTTAGATGGGAACAAGAACTTGAAAGAGAATATATGAACCACTATACATTAATGAATCAAGTTCCTATACACCTGAAACACATATAAACTCAGAAATCATCTCCATTCAAAGTAAAATAACATGGAAATTACAGGGGGAAAAGTTGTGTGGGGCTGAATAAAGCTGCCGCCTTGTAACAACTTGAAAAGATGTGGTGTTGGGCATTGAGTATTCTTAAGGTATCACAAAGAGTCGGAAAGGACTGAGGGACTGAACTGAACTGATGCACGTATATTCATATTTCTTTAGTTTGGGCTTTTAAAAGATCTTATTGTGTTGTCTTACTTTCATACATTTTTCTTAAAAAAAATTCTGAATGTCTTTTGCTGTGGGTCATATATATTTGTACACTCTTTAAAAGATTTATGTGTTTTTGATTACATTGGGTCTCGGTTGCTGCACATGGGCTTTCTCTAGTTGCAGCAAGTGGGAGCTGCTTTCTGGTTATAGTGCTCAGGCTTCTCATTGCAGTGGTTTCTCTTGTTGTGGCGCATGAGCTCTAGACCACAGGTGCTTCAGTAGTTGCCACTCCTAGCCTCACAACTGACTCAACAGTTGTGTCTTTCAGGCTTTGTTGTTTTGTGGCAAGTGGAATCTTCCTAGACCAGGAATTGAACTGTTGTCCCCTGCATTGCAAGGTAGATTCTTAACCACTGGACCACCAAGGAAGCCCTCATTTTCTTAACTCCTGCCAGGGAGTTTGTCTTAAAACAATCATACCAGACATTCTAGAAAGGCACTACTATCCAGTCTGCTCTCAAAAGTTGTGGGTAAATCCCAATAGCTACTGATGATAACTGGGAAATCTCAGACATGTAGTTTCAGAAGAGGATAATCATATTTTTGAAATCAAGGTGTTCTTCCATTTGAATTTTTCATTTTCTATTAAAAAAATATTTTTAATGGGAATTCATTTTTAGACATTGAAGCATAATTGATTTGCAAATTGTTAGTATATTTCAGTTTACAATATTGTTTGTTATACAACAAAATGATTCAGCTATATATGTTTATCAGACTATTTTCCCTTATAAGTTATGACAAGATATTGAACATAGTTCCCTATGTACATTCTTTTTCTAAAATTATTTATTTATTTATTTGGCTATCCTGGGTCTTAGTTGCAGCACGAAGAATTTTTGATCTTCATTGCAACGTGCAAATTCTTCATTGCCGCAAGTGGGACCTAATTCCCTGACAAGGAAACCTGTGTTGGGAGAATGGAGTCTTAGCCACTGGACCACTAGGGAAATCCCCCTTGTGTAAATTATTGTTGAGTATCTGTTTTATGTATAGAAGTATGTGTTAATCCCATACTCCTAATTTATCCTCCCTCCACTTTTCCCTTTGATAACCGCAAATTTGTTTTCTATGCTACAAGCCTGTTACTGTTTCGTTAATAGATTCATTTGTACTATATTTTAGAATCCACATATAAGTGATATCATATAATATTAGTCTTTCTCTTTCTGACTTACTTCACTTAGCATGATAATTTCTAGGTCCATCATGTTGCAAATGCAATATTTCATTCTTTTTTTTTTTGGCTGCGTTATATCCCATTGCATATAAATACCACACCTTGTTTATCCATTTATCTATTGATGGATAATTTGCTTCCATGTCTTGGCTATTGTACATAGTGCTGCTGTGAACTTTGGGGTACATGTATCATTTTGAATTAGAGCTTTCATCTTTTATTGATATATGTCCAGGAGTGGGCTTGTTGAATCAAATGGTAGCTTTATTTAAAAAAATTTTTTAAGGAACTTTCACACTGTTATCCATTGTGACTGTAAAAATTTGTATTCCCACCAACAGTATAGAAGGATTCCCTTTTCTCTACACCCTCTCCAACATTTATTATTTGTAGACTTATTGATGATAGCCTTTCTGACTGGTGTGAGGTTATACTTCATTGTAGTTTTGATTTGCAATTCTCTAGTAATTAGCAACGTTGAGCATTTTTCATGTGCCTGTAAGGTCATCTGTATGACTTCTTTGGAGAAATACCTGTTTAGGTCTTCTGCCCCTTTTTTTTTATTGTGTGTGATGTTTTTTTTTTTAATATTGAGTTGTATGAGCTATTTGTATATTTTGAAAATTAACCACTTGTCGGTCATATTATTTGCAAATATTTTCTCTGATTTTGTCGGTTGTCTTTTTGTTTTTCTGATGGTTTCCTTTGCTTTTAAGTTTGATTAGGTTCCCTTTATTAATTTTTGTTTTTGTTTATTTGCCTTGGGAGACTGATCTAAGAAGATATTGCTATGATCTGTGTCAGAGGATGTTTTGCCTATGTTCTCTCCCAGTTTTATGGTCTTATATTTAGGTCTTTAAACTATTATGAGTTTATTTTTGTGTATGATATGAGGGAATGTTGGCAATTTATTTTTTAAGACTACAGCTGACCACTGAACAACATGAATTTGAACTTTAGTCATAATTATAACCATTCGCTGCTCTGCTGGCCTCATTGGTGTGTCTGGTGCTGCATCATGTTCTCTTCCTTACTGCTGATATCTTTATTCCCACAGTGCTCTCCAGTCTGAGTCAATGCATCAGGCCTTTCTTCCCAGGCTCCAAGTTTCTTCCAGCCATAACCTTCACAAGGTTTATGAAAGTGAAAGTTGCTAAGTCATGTCCAACTCTTTGTGACCCCATGGATGATAGCCCGCCAGGCTCCTCTGTCCATGGAATTTTCCAGGTCAGAATACTGGAATGGGTAGCTGTTTCCATGGATTATAGCCTGCCAGGCTCCTCTGTCCATGGAATATTCCAGGTCAGAATACTGGAATGGGTAGCTGTTCCCTTCTCCAGGAGATCTTCCCAACCAGGGATCGAACCCAGGTCTCCTGCATTGAAGGTAGATTCTTTACCATCTGTGCCACCAGCGAAGCCCCACAAGGCTTGAACCTCACTCTTTTTGGAGTTGTGATATTTCAGCTGATTTCCTTATTTCTGAGGTGTTGTTTGTACAAGATTCTGTGTTTGCCCTTGGGGCCATTGGATTTAAAATTTCCCTTAATGATTACTAACTTCTGTTGAACCATCATGCTGAAAGCAAGACCTCCCTATGAGACTTCAGTCTCCCTGATTTACCAAAAATGCTTAACAGTCATGCCTTTTTCCTGTCTTCTCTCAGCTTACGTGGAATGCAAGAGTAGTAGAAAAGCAAATTAAAGGAGAAAACTATATGATTAGCTCAAAAGAAGCAGAAAAAAGATTTCATATAATTCATGTCTATTGGCAACAACTATATAGAAAAACCAGTTGAAATGAGTTATTCAAACAGAAGAATTTATCAAAACTGGTAAATAGAAAATCAATGTACAAAAATCTTTCAGTTTTTGAAGTATAACGACATGTAACATATTAGTTTCAGGTGTACAATATGATGATTTGATATTTGTATGTATTGCAATATGATCACCACAATAGGTCCAGTTAACATCCATCAGCATATATAATTACAGAATTTTCTTGTGATGAGGACTTTTAAGATTTGCTTTCTTAACAACTTTTCAAATATGCATTATAGTATTATTAACTATAGTCATCATGCTGTACATTATATTCCCATGATATTTCTTTTATAACTGGAAGCCTGCACCTTTCAAATCTTTTGTATTTTTACAAACAGTAACAACCAGTTAAATAATGCAGTCAAATA
>SJYC01144671.1:0-55745 GCA_006408675.1 Madoqua kirkii | reverse complement strand
GGGGGGGAAATAGAAAGAAAGAAAAAGAGGAAAGACTTTTTACATTATTGCCCATAAAATGTACAGAGCCTGAACATGAGCATACAGAAATTATTTCTTCTGGCAGATGTGTAAAGGAGCTTCTTTACTGACACCAAGTGAGAGGCTTATTTTTTCCTCTCCTGACACGAAAGAGGTGGTGTCTTTTCCAACATCATTTCTTCAACTTGCTGACATAACCTACTGAGAATTAGCATCAGATTCCACAGATTTAAAGGTTCAGTCCCTTCAGTGGTCCTCCACTTCAGATGTCAGTCACAAGTCCTGGGCCTCATGAATGTTTGACCAAGCCCAGCTATATGTTGGGGGTTCCACAGCCCCTCCTCCAGTTTGATAATTTGCTAGAATAACTCACAGAACACTTTTTCTGGGTGCACTGGGTCTTCCTTGTGGCTTGTGGAGGTTTCTGCTGTTGCCAAGCATAGGCTCTAGAGTACTCAGACTCTTTCACTGAAGTGTGTTCTGCTTAGTTGCTCTGTGGCATGTGGCATCTTAGTTCTCTGACCAGGGATTAAGGCTGAAAATTCTAACTCTCTAATCATGCCCTGGCCTTTCTGGTGACAAGGCCCATCCTGAAGCCATCTAGAGCCTTGCCAAGAAACACTTCATTTAGAAAAAAAAATTACACAGGATGACTCAAGGAATTCCAAGCCATTTAGGAGCTCTAAGTCAAGAACCAAGAATAAAGATCAAGTTTCAGTTCAGTTCAGTCACTCAGTTGTGTCCGACTCTTTGCAACCCCATGAACCACAGCACACCAGGCCTCCCTGTCCATCACCAACTCCCAGAGTTCACCCAAACCCATGTCTATTGAGTCAGAGTCGGTGATGCCATCCAGCTATCTCATCCTCTGTTGTCCTCTTCTCCTCCTGCCCTCAGTCTTTCCCAGCATCAAGGTCTCTTCAAATGAATCAGTTCTTCGCATCAGGTGGCCAAAGTATTGGAGTTTCAGCTTCAGCATCAGTCCTTCCAATGAACACCCAGGACTGATCTCCTTTAGGATGGACTGGTTGGATCTCCTTGCAGTCCAAGGGACTCTCAAGAGTCTTCTCCAACACCACAGTTCAAAAGCATCAATTCTTTAGCACTCAGCTTTCTTTATAGTCTAACTTACATCCATACATGACCACTGGAAAAACCATAGCCTTGACTAGACCGACCTTTGTTAGCAAAGTAATGTCTCAGGTTTTTAATATATTGTCTAGGTTGGTCATAACGTTCCTTCCAAAAGTAAGTGTCTTTTAATTTCATGGCTGCAATCACCATCTGCAGTGATTTGGGAGCCCAGAAAAATAAATAGGTTAGGTTTAGCTGCTCTTGCTAAAAAAAGATTCTTCACATTAAACATGTAGAGAGAAGGAAATGGCAACCCACTCCAGTGTTCTTGACTGGAGAGTCCCAGGGACAGCGGAGCCTGGCGGGCTGCCATCTATGGGATCGCACAGAGTCAGACACAACTGAAGCAGCAGCAGCATACCATCCCTCAGTCCTCAAAAGGATGGTATTTAACCCATACCTATCAGGCTCAGGAGGTAAAAGTGCTCTAATTATTTTTTAAAAACTGTTTAATATAGCCCTCCTGCCCCAGATTATTTTATGTATGTATGTATGTATGTATGTATGTATGTATGTACGTACGTATGTATTTGGCTGCATTGGGTCTTAGTTGTGGCATGCAGGATCTTTATTGCATCATGAAAGATCTTTCTGCATTTACAGTGGAGAAAAGACAATCTCTTTAACAAGTGGTCGTGGGAAAACTGGTCAACTGCCTGCAAAGCAATGAAACTAGAACAGTTTCTAATACCATACACAAAAAAACCTCAAATGGATTAAAGATCTAAATGTAAGACCAGAAACTATAAAACTCCTAGAGGAAAACATAGGCAGAACACTCTCTGACATAAATCACCGCAAGATCCTTTATGACCCACCTCCCAGAGTAATGGAAATAAAAGCAAAAATAAACAAATGGGACCTAATTAAACTTAAAAGCTTTTGCACAACGAAGGAAACTATAAGTAAGGTGAAAAGACAGCTTTCAGAATGGAAGAAAATAATAGCAAATGAAGCAACTGATAATTAATTTCCAAAATATACAAGCAGCTCATATAGCTCAATACCAGAACAATAAATGACCCAATCAAAAAATGGGCCAAAGAGCTAAACAGACATTTCTCCAAAGAAGACATACAGATGGCTAACGAACACATGAAAAGATGCTCAACATCACTCATTATCAGAGAAATGCAATCAAAACGACAATGAGGTACCATCTCACACTAGTCAGAAAGGCTGCTATCAAAAAGTCTACAAACAATAAATGCTGGAGAAGGTGTTGAGAACTCTCTTACACTTTTGGTGGAAATGCAAACTAGTACAGCCACTATGGAGAACAGTGAGGAGATTCCTTAAAAAATTGGAAATAGAACTGCCATATGAACTAGCAATCCCACTGCTGGGCATACACACTGAGGAAACCAGAATTAAAAGAAACATGTATGCCCCAGTGTTCATCGCAGCAGTATTTACAATAGCCAGGACATGGAAGCAACCTAGATATCCATCAGCAGACAAATGGGTAGGAAAGTTGTGGTACATACACACAATGGAAGATTACTTAGCTATTAAAAAGAACACATTTGAGTTCTAATGAGGTGGATGAAACTGGAGGCTATTACACAGAGTGAAGTAAGTCAGAAAGAAAAACACCAACACAGTATATTAACACATATATCTGGAATTTAGAAAGATGGTAACGATGACCCTATGTGCAAGACAGCAAAAGAGACACAGGAATAAACAACAGACTTTTGGACTCTGTGGGAGAAGGCAAGGGCAGGATGATTTGAGAGAATAACATTGAAACATGCATATTACTGTATGTGAAATAGATGACCAGTCTAAGTCCGATGCGTGAAACATGTGTACTGGGACAGCACAGAGGGATGGGAGGGGGGTTTGGGATAGGAGGGTGAATGTACACCTGTGGCTGATTCATGTCAACATATGGCAAAAGCCACCACAATATTGTAAACTAATGAGCCTCCAATTAAATAAATCAATTTACAAAACCTTTTTAAAATAGCCCTCCTGCCCCAGATTATTATATGTGTGTATGTGTGTATGCGTGTGTGTATTTGGCTGCACTGGGCCTCCGTTGTGGCAGGCAGGATCTTTATTCCATCATGCAGGATCTTTAGTGTGGCACGGTGCCTATAAGTTGCGGCTCTTGGACTTAGTTCCTCTTCGGCATCAAACCCAAGACCCCTGCATTAGAAAGTGGATTCTTAGCCACCAGACCACCAGCAAAGTTCCTGCTCTAATAATTTTTGAATGCCTTTCTGGTGACATGTTTTGAAATGACTTTGATTATAATAGAAGCTTCTCTTCATAGCCAACCAACCTGCTATTTGAAAAACATGTTAAGTCTTGTGCAAAAAAACTCTTTTCATCATCTTATCATCTTACAGAAAACAATGGATATAAACGGTAATTCCTAAAAACCACAAATCTTGAGGTTCATCATCTTTGGGAACAAGAGCAGACAATGTACTCAGGCACCATTCCTTTCCCTGGGCTTGCCCTTGAAACTGTTCATGTACGCTGTGTGGTCAGATAAGGGAATCAACTAACTTTAAATAACCTTTGCTAATTTAAGCTGAGATTTGTCCTACTGATAAACAAAGATATTCTGGAGTTCCTGGTGAGATGAATCACCACCGTTCCCAGTGGCTACTGGCTTATATTTGTCTGGTTTTTTTTACCCCCAGGCAGTTGTTTAGTCAAATTATATATTTAAGCCAAAGAATTTCCCCTCCTTCCCTATGTGAAAGTTTGACTAAAAAGGGAGCTGCTGTGGTTAAAGTTTAAAAGTTGACCAGATGTAGAGACATAAAAACAATAGAAGTTAACAGAGGCAAAGGAAGAGAAGGATGGGGAGTTATTTTTTATGAGTAAAGAGTTTCTGTCTGGACTGTAAATGGATAGCAGCGATGGTTGTATAACATCGTGTATATACACAATGCCACTAAACTGTACAGTTAAAGATGGCTAGAATGGTAAATTTTATGTATATTTTATGACAATAAAAGAAATGAATAGGGCCTCAGAGAAATATGGGACACCATAAGCTCATCAACACACATGTACTGGAAATACCAGAAGGGGAGGAGAAGTAGGAAAAAAAGTTTTTTTTAAAGCTGAAGACTACCCAAATTTGATGAAAAACAAAGAAATTTAAGCTCAATGGACTCCAAGCAGAATGAACACAAAGCAAAGAGATCCTGACCCAGGCACATCACAGTAAAAATGCTAAAAGACAAAGAGAAAACTTTGAAAGAGCACAAGAAAAATCACATAAAAGGAGACCCCAAAGGATTAACAACTGACTCCTGATCAGAAACAATGAGGACCAGAAGGCAGCAGGATAGCATATTCCAAGTGCTGGGAAAAACACTGTTAAGCAAGAACTTGATCCCACGGACTTACTTCCCTGGTGGTCCAGTGGTTGAGAATTTGCCTTGCAATGTGAGGGACTTGGGTTTGGTCCCGGTCAAGGAGTTAAGATCTCACACTGCTGTTGGTCACCTATGCCTGGTGCTGCAACTTCTGAGCCCATGCATCATAACTAGAGAGTTCACGCACTGAAATGGAAGATCCCGAGTGATGCAACTAACATCCCACGCAGCCAAATACATACATCAATCAATCAATCAATATTAAATAAAACGAAGGTCCCGCACACCACACTAAGGGAACCTGTGGGTCAAAGCAAAGATCAAAGACCTTTGCAACTAAAACCTGGCCCAGCCAAATAAATAAATATTAAAAACAATAACAAACCAGATCCCACATGCTGCCGCTAAAAGTTTGCATGCCACAACTAAAAAGATCATGAATGCCACAACTAAGCCCTGGCACAGTCAAATAAAAAATAAATAATATTTTTTTAAAAAACTATCTTTCAAAAGTGAAGACATAATGTAGAGGTTTTTAGGTCAACAAAAACTGAGAGAATTGCTGCTCTGAGCCACTTGCTAAGAAGTATAGAAAGAAATTCTTTAGGCTAAGAGCAAATGTTTTCAGAATGTAACTGAAATCCACATGAAAAGATAAATGGCACCAGTATATGTCAAGTAATGATGAAAGACAGCATAAACGCTTGTTTTCCTTGCTCCTCTTCACTAATTTTAAAAACAATTGTGTGTGTTGTGTGTGTGTATGTGTGTTTGTATATATGTATATATATGTGTGTGTAAATTGTATTATTGGGCCTATATAGCATATAAAAATGTGAAATATTTAACAACACAGCACAGAAGATATAATGAGAGCAAAGCTGCCTTGGAGTAAGGAAGTGACACCAGATGATAACTCAGTTCCACAGAAGCAAAGGAAGAGAGCTAGAAATGGAAAACAAGGAGGTCAGTATAGCAGACTTTATATATACTTTCCTCTCAGTTTCTTTAATAGGCATAAAACTATATAAAGTAACAATTATAACAGTGTATTTTTTGAATTTGTAATGTATATAGATGTAATATGTTTAATAATAGTATTAGGTTGATGCAAACATAATTGCAGTTTTGGACCATGAATTTTAAATCACTATTACTACGCTCATTATAACACATCTTTATTAATCAAAATAGGAATCATTACAATCAACACGTTTTTGCCAATGAGAAGTGTTTGTTTATTTCTCTGGCATAAAAATCCATGCATTTTCTTCATGCCAGTGGTTGTGGAAGCGTTTTCCTTGCAAAAAGTTGTCAATATGCTTGAAGAAGTAGTAGTTGGTTGGCAAAAGGGCAGGTGAATATGGCAGATGAGGCAAAACTTGGTAGCACTATTTGTTCAACTTTTGAAGTGTTGGTTGTTGTGACATGAGGTCAGATTTGTTGTGGAGAAGAATTTGGCCCTTTCTGTTGACCAATGCCAGCTGCAGGTGTTGCAGTTTTCAATATATCTCATTGATTTGCTGAGCATACTTCTCAGATGTAATGGTGTCATTGGGATTCAGAAAGCTGCAGTGGATCAGACCAGCAGCAGACCAGCAAACAGTGACCATGACCTTTTTGGTGCGAGTTTGGCTTTGGGAAGTGCTTTGGAGTTTCTTCTTGGTCCAGCCACTTAGCTGGTCATTGCTGGCTGTCGTATAAAATTCACTTTTTGTTGCATGTCACAATCTGATTGAGAAATGGTTTGTTGTGGTTGTGTAGAATAAGAGAAGCGACACTTAAAAATGACAATGTTTTTAATTTGTGCTCAGCCACGAATTTGTACCTCAGCCACGAAGTACCTATTTATCGAGCTTTTTCACCTTTCCAATTTGCTTCAAATGCCAAACAACCCATTGAATGGTCAACTTTGAGTTCTTTGGCAACTTCTGGTGTAGGTAGGTGTAAGAGAATCAGCTTCAGTGACGGCTCTCAATTGGTCATTGTCAACTTCTGATGGCCGGCCACTCTGCTTCTCCTCTTCAAGGCTCTGCACTGTACCTTTGTTAGCAGTTCTTGCGCCAAATGCATTATTGAAGTTGCAAGTTGTCTCTACTGCTTTACGACCCATTTTGAACTCAAATAAGAAAATGCCTTGAATTTGCTTTTTGTCTAATATAATTTCCATGGTTTAAAATAAATATAAAATAATCAGCAAGTAATAAATCATTAGCAAAAAAAGAGAAGTGCACATTAAAATGATGTATAACATAACCATATTTATTTAAGAATGTATTCCAATGTCAAAGGGCAAAGTTCAACAGTGCAAGAACTGCAATTACTTTTGCACCAACTTATCAGCACGAAATGGAGGAAAAAGAAATAGCTATATATTTCTACATCTTACTGGAATTAAATTAGAATAAATTTAAAATATTCTAATTAGTTAATGGAGAAGGAAATGGCGACCCACTCCAGAGCTCATGCCTGGAGAATCCTGTGGACAGAGGAGCCTGGTGGCTGCTGTCCATATGTGAAGTTCTAGTGCAGCTACAAGGAACATAAAAACACAGTGAAAAACTAATGGAATTAAAATTTTACATAATAAAATATTCATTTAATGCAAAAGAAAGCAATAAAAGAGGAACAGTGTGAAAAAAGAGATGGAACATACAGAAAATAAAAATTAAAAAGCAAACATAAATCCAAGCATACCAATAATAATAATAAATGTGAATGGATTAAACAATCCAATCAAAAGGTAGAGATTTACAGATTAGATTTTTTTTAAAAAATGACCACAGGAGACACACTTCAGATTTAGAGATACAAATAAGGAAAATAAAAGAATGAAAAAAGATACGTGTGCAAACAGCAATCATAAGAAAGCTGGACACAACAGACTTAAAAAAATTGTTCTGTTCAGTTCAGTTCAGTTCAGTTCAGTTCAGTTGCTCAGTCGTGTCTAACTCTTTGAGACAAAGGGACTTTTTTTTAAAATGGGACATTTTATAAAGATTGAAAGGTTAATCCATTAGGATATCCATCTAAGAACAGAGCCCCAAAATACATGAAGCGAAACTGATAAAATTGAAGGGACAAACAGAAACTCAATAATAATAGCTGATCGAGATGACAATACCCCACTTCCAATAATGGATGGAACAACTACACAGATGTTCCACAAGGTAACAGAAGAACTAAAAACTTCAAACCCACTTTAAACCTCAAAAAACTTTAAACCTCAAAATCCATAGAACATTCCATGAAAAAACAATAGAATACACTTTCTTCTCAAGTGCACAAGAAACATCCTTTAAGATATACCACATTTTAGGCCATAAAGAAAGCCTCAAAACGTTTGTAAGGATTGCAACATGCTAAGTAAGTTTTCTGACCACAATCGAATGAATTAAAGTCAAAAGTAGAAATTTAGGGAATTCACATATGTTCTGGATATTAATTCCTTATCAGATATATGCTTTGCAAGTATTTATTTATTCCCATTCTGTGGGTTGACTTTTAAAAAATATTTATTTATTTGGCTGTGTCAGGTCTCAGTTGTGGCATGCAGTGTCTTCATTGTGTCTTGTGGGATCTTTTGTTGTGGTGCAAAGACTCTCTAGTTGTGGCACGTGGGCTCTGGAGTGTGAGGGCTCAGTAGCTGCGGAGCTCAGGCTTAATTACCCCGAGGTAGGTGGAATCTTAGTTCCCTGACCAGGGATCGAACCGGAGTCCCTGGCATTGCAAGACGATTGTTAATCACTGGACCACCAGGGAAGTCCCCAATACTAGTGTTTAGACTGATAATTTTTTTAAATTTGATTTTTATTTTATATTGGGGTTTAGTTTTACAATGTTATATTAGTTTCAGGTATCCAGCAAAGTGATTCAGTTATCTATGTATATGTATATCCATACATATATCCATTCTTTTTCAGATTCTTTTCCCATATAGATTATTATAGAATATTGAGTAGAGTTTCTGTGCTATACAGTAGGTCCTTGTTCATTGTTATATATATAGTGTGTTGTTAATTGGCTATACCCCAATCCCAAACTCTCAATTTATTCCCCCGCCTGTCCCTTTTGGTAACCATAAGTTTGTTTGTGAAGTCTGTGATAGACTAGTTCTTTTTCCTTTTTTTTTTCGACCCACTCCAGAGCTCATGCCTGGAGAATCCTGTGGACAGAGGAGCCTGGTGGCTGCTGTCCATATGTGAAGTTCTAGTGCAGCTACAAGGAACATAAAAACACAGTGAAAAACTAATGGAATTAAAATTTTACATAATAAAATATTCATTTAATGCAAAAGAAAGCAATAAAAGAGGAACAGTGTGAAAAAAGAGATGGAACATACAGAAAATAAAAATTAAAAAGCAAACATAAATCCAAGCATACCAATAATAATAATAAATGTGAATGGATTAAACAATCCAATCAAAAGGTAGAGATTTACAGATTAGATTTTTTTTAAAAAATGACCACAGGAGACACACTTCAGATTTAGAGATACAAATAAGGAAAATAAAAGAATGAAAAAAGATACGTGTGCAAACAGCAATCATAAGAAAGCTGGACACAACAGACTTAAAAAAATTGTTCTGTTCAGTTCAGTTCAGTTCAGTTCAGTTCAGTTGCTCAGTCGTGTCTAACTCTTTGAGACAAAGGGACTTTTTTTTAAAATGGGACATTTTATAAAGATTGAAAGGTTAATCCATTAGGATATCCATCTAAGAACAGAGCCCCAAAATACATGAAGCGAAACTGATAAAATTGAAGGGACAAACAGAAACTCAATAATAATAGCTGATCGAGATGACAATACCCCACTTCCAATAATGGATGGAACAACTACACAGATGTTCCACAAGGTAACAGAAGAACTAAAAACTTCAAACCCACTTTAAACCTCAAAAAACTTTAAACCTCAAAATCCATAGAACATTCCATGAAAAAACAATAGAATACACTTTCTTCTCAAGTGCACAAGAAACATCCTTTAAGATATACCACATTTTAGGCCATAAAGAAAGCCTCAAAACGTTTGTAAGGATTGCAACATGCTAAGTAAGTTTTCTGACCACAATCGAATGAATTAAAGTCAAAAGTAGAAATTTAGGGAATTCACATATGTTCTGGATATTAATTCCTTATCAGATATATGCTTTGCAAGTATTTATTTATTCCCATTCTGTGGGTTGACTTTTAAAAAATATTTATTTATTTGGCTGTGTCAGGTCTCAGTTGTGGCATGCAGTGTCTTCATTGTGTCTTGTGGGATCTTTTGTTGTGGTGCAAAGACTCTCTAGTTGTGGCAGTGGGCTCTGGAGTGTGAGGGCTCAGTAGCTGCGGAGCTCAGGCTTAATTACCCCGAGGTAGGTGGAATCTTAGTTCCCTGACCAGGGATCGAACCGGAGTCCCTGGCATTGCAAGACGATTGTTAATCACTGGACCACCAGGGAAGTCCCCAATACTAGTGTTTAGACTGATAATTTTTTTAAATTTGATTTTTATTTTATATTGGGGTTTAGTTTTACAATGTTATATTAGTTTCAGGTATCCAGCAAAGTGATTCAGTTATCTATGTATATGTATATCCATACATATATCCATTCTTTTTCAGATTCTTTTCCCATATAGATTATTATAGAATATTGAGTAGAGTTTCTGTGCTATACAGTAGGTCCTTGTTCATTGTTATATATATAGTGTGTTGTTAATTGGCTATACCCCAATCCCAAACTCTCAATTTATTCCCCCGCCTGTCCCTTTTGGTAACCATAAGTTTGTTTGTGAAGTCTGTGATAGACTAGTTCTTTTTCCTTTTTTTTTAATTTTAAAGTTTATTTATATTAAAAATAATTTTTTATGTATGTTTGGCTGCACTGGGTCTTCGTTGCTTTGTGTGGACTTCTCACTGTGGCGGCTTCTCTTGATGTGGAGCCCGAGCACTAGGCTCGAGGGCTTCAGTAGCTGCAGCTCAGGAGCTCAGTACTGTGGAGCTTTGTTGCTCCGTAGCATGTGGAACCTCCCCAGACCAGGGACTGAACCCATGTCCCCCGCATTAGGTAGGCAGATTCTTATCCACTGCACCACCAGGGAAATCCCTTTGAGCCTCTCTAAAAAAGTTATTTTAAACTTTAGGGGCCATTAGGCCTCTATAAGGGACAGCTCTGTTGATTTATATTTTCCTCTTTAATGGGCTGTGCTTATATCCTGTTTCTTTGTATGCCTTGTGGGCTTTTGTTGTTGCTGAAAACTAGACATTTGAATCTAATAATGTGGTGACTCTGGGAATCAACTGTTTTCATATGCTGACTTTGATTGTGGTTGGCTCTCCTGTGCTGAGGCTCTGGCTGAGCTGTAAACTGAACCACCTTTCAGTTCTTTATTTGAGCCTTTCCCTTGGCATACCTCGTCACTTTCTAATTTTCTCTGTACATATCGAGGTTGTTAAATGTCTTAAAGTGTGGCTTTTAGACAGTACCAGAGAGAAAGATGGAGTGTTGGGGAAAGGAGTGCTGGCTTTTTAAATCTCAGGGCTTCCCTGACTCAGATAGTAAAGAATCTGCCTGCAATGCGGGAGACTGGGTTTGATTCCTGGGTCAGGAAGATGCCCTGGAGACGGAAATAGCTACCCATTCACACCACTATTCTTGCCTGGAGAATTCCATGGACAGAGGAGCTGGCGGGCTACAGTCTATGGGGTCGCAAACAGTTGGACAAGACTGAGTGACTAACTTCAGAAGGCGCTTCAGCTGCTTGGGGAGAGGCTTGCAACAATGGAGGGAGGGACCACAGTGGCTTCCCACCATCTTTATCTGCACTCCTGTGATTAGAAGCAGCAATCAGTGATCAGAGCACAGTTCGAGAATACAGGGGTGTGGGGGGCAGGGCTCCTTTTTGCCCAGCATAGGGCCCTGTCTATTGCCCAAATCAATAGATCTCCAGGATTCCAAAGTCATTACATCAGACAGGTTTTGCCAGTGTAATTTTTCTCTAGGTGGGGAGGCAGATTCTTGGTTCCTCCTACTCCTACTCCACTCTTCCCAGACTCCTTTGGACTTTTTGTACCAACTCTCTGAGGTAGAAAGTATTTATTTTACCGATGATGAAACTGAGCTTCAGAGGTATTAACTACCCAGGCTGGTATTACTTAACTCATAACAGGTCTAGCTGGGAATAGGAGCCCACTAAATCTGGTTCCACAGCCTGTATGCTTGACTCTAAGTTGTGTCTTAAGGTGAAGGAAGTTCTGAAGAGGCTCCTCTCTTTATTCTACCAGGTGCAGCTCAAGGTCCTCCTTCCTTTTCAGGTCCATCAGCCCAAGGTGGAGAAGGATGAGGGCTGCCAGACTGGTTCTGTCCCATGGCTCTCAAGGAAGTACTGTTGTTCAGTCACTCAGCTGTGTCTGACTCATTGCGACTTCATGGACTGCAGGATGCCAGCCTTCCCTGTCCTTCACTATTTCCCGGAGTTTGCTCAGATTCATGTCCATAGAGTCTATGATGCCATCCAACCATCTCATCCTCTGTCGTCCCCTTCTCCTGCCCTCAGTCTTTCCCAAATCAGATTGTTGTTGTTGTTGTTTTTCCCCAATGAATCAGCTCTTTGCATCAGGTGGCCAAAGTATTGAAGCTTCAGCTTAAGTCCTTCCAATGAATATTCAGGATTAGTTTCTTTTAGGATTGACTGGTTTGATCTCCCTTTCTGTCTGTCCAAGAGGCTTTTGAGAGTCTCCTCCAGCACCACAATTCAAAAGCATCAGTTCTTTGGCACTCAGTCTTCTTTATGGTACAACTCTCACATCAGTACATGGCTACTGGAAAATCCACAGCTTTGACTATGTGGATCTTTGTTGGCAAAGTGACGGCACTGTGGGGCAGTGCAAAAGGCCTGTGAAATATTAAAAATATCAAAAGCAAAAGTTTTTAAATATTAGAAATAAACTTCTCCAGAGGCTAGAAAGGCTGTAATAGCAAATTGTTTTCTGTGGTTAAAAAAAATATATATATATATATGCTTAAAGTAGGACTCTGATGCTGGGAGGGATTGGGGGCAGGAGGAGAAGGGGACGACAGAGGATGAGATGGCTGGATGGCATCTCTGACTCGATGGACATGAGTCTGAGTGGACTCCAGGAGTTGGTGATGGACAGGGAGGCCTGGCGTGCTGAGATTCATGGGGTCGCAAAGGTCAGACACGACCAACTGAAGTGAACTGAACTGAAAGTAGGACAATACATGTAGCCAATGCAATGTATATTCTATACTTCTATTTCCTTAGTCATATCTATTGCCCTGTATAAACCACTATTTATTATTAGTAGCTCAGATGGTAAAGCATCTGCCCGCAATGCGGGAGACCCAGGTTCAATTCCTGGGTCGGGAAGATCCCCTGGAGAAGGAAATGGCAATCCACTCCAGCACTCTTGCCTGGAAAATCCCATGAACGGAGGAGCCTGATAGGCTACAGTCCATGGGGTTGCAGAGTCGGACACACGACTGAGCGACTTGACTTGACTTGACTTCACTTCACCTGCTTATTATACGCTGAGCATGGTTAACCCCTTGACATTCATTCCTTTATTATCCTCTTATAAGCGATGGGCTTCACTGGTAGCTCAGCTGGTAAAATAATCCACTTGCACTGCAGGACACCCTGGTTCAATTCCTGGGTGGGGAAGATGCCCTGGAGAAGGGATAGGTTACCTATTCCAATGTTCTTGGGCTTCACTAGTGACTCAAGACAGTAAAGAATCCACCTGCAATGCAAGAGACCTGGATTGGGAAGATCCCCTGGAGGAGGGCGTGGCAACCCACTCCAGTATTCTTGCCTGGAGAGTCCCCATGGACAGAGGAGCCTGGTGGGCTACGAAGAGTCAGACACTGAGCAACTAAGCACAGCACAAGGGAGGCACAAACTGCATTTGCTTTGGGAATGAAAGGCCACCGCTGTGCCAGCACCTAGGGTTATAGAACCTGGAAATCTAGAGAGCTAAGGCACTTGAAAGCTTGCTGCAGTCCTTCAAAGGAAGAACAAGCATTTTAGGTCCCCTTCCCTTCTTCCCCCGCTCCATCTTCTGTTTAGCCTTGAAGTTTTAGCAGAAGTTTTCCCTGTGTCTTAAGACGGAGAGACACACCTTAGGTCATCCCTGGAGCCAGTATTACTCTTTACACTGCTGCTTCAGATTCCAAGTAGAAACTGACTTTTGTTCAATGCAAAGAACCCAGGGAAATAGAATCGAAGGAAACGTAAGAGTTGAGGAAATCGAAAGCTCTTTGGTTCAATATTTTTCTATGAACAAAACTGACTGAATTAGGGAGAAGTTCATCCTTGATTTGTATTCCCTTTCCAGTCGTAATTTGGACTTTGTGCTCAAACATCCACATTGTTTTTTCTCCTTACAATTTCCTATAATTTTGCTTTCAGGAAATGACTCACCAATACCAGAGCAACACAAGCAAGTTAAAATATTTTCTGGATGAAAGAATCACCTTTAATGGATCCTCTAAGTGTTGTTTCAGGAATTAACATGAGGTCATAAATACAGACATCCTTTTATTTTTAAAGCAACAATACTGGTGAAGTTCTTGGTTTCCCAAAATGTGCTTTTTACACAACTGAACCACCTGAGGGCTACAGAGAATTCCATCCTGATCCACCCTCTGAAGACAGGGAGATACACAAGTTGCCTTTATTTTCCTAGGTTTCTACGATAGCTTGATGACTAGAATGCAGTGATGGTGTTGGGCTAACTGGTAACACTGCTGTCATCCTCATCTTTCAGCATAAATTCATCTGTGATCCCTTTTCTGAACATCTAAGTTATAAACAAAGTAGGTAAAGTGTGTCTCAAAGAGTGTTTCCAGTCATTTCATTTCTAGTAATTCCTTATCAGTTACATCTTTGTGAAACAGAGGTGAAATTGATTTGTATGGTTTTATTTCATTGAAATTTTGAATATTTAGTTTTGCAGCTGGAGGGAATTTTGAAAAGAGAACTAGTCTTCCCCCGCAGGGCAAGAGAATTGGTATCACTTCTTTTGTACTGACTGGTACCCAACTTTGTAATAAAGTGACTGTGTTAGTGGCCTCTGACCACATCTATTGCCAGGACTCCCTATTTATTACGGGTTCTTATTACTGAGCGACTGAGCACACACACAAAGTCTTAAAAATATTTTTTACCCATATGCCTAATGTAAATGCATTGCCAAAAAACTTCAAAAGTTGCCTCCTTAAAGCTTAGTCTTTCCATGATTTTAAGCTTTGTATATTACTCTTAACATTAGTGATTCTGGCGTAGACTGCTTCTGGTTATGAAATCTATATATTTATTGAATTTGAAGAATTAATGTAATCTAGAGTCCCACAGCTCCCAGCATTTTAGAATGTAGTAGAGTGTAGCAGTGGACAAGGCAATGGCAACCCACTCCAGTACTCTTGCCTAGCAAATCCCATGGAATGAGGAGCCTGGTAGACTGCAGTCCATGGGGTCACTGAGTCGGACACAAATGAGCGACTTCACTTTCACTTTTCACTTTCATGCATTGGAGAAGGAAATGGCAACCCACTTGTGTTCTTGCCTGGAGAAATCCCAGGGACAGGGGAGCCTGGTGGGCTGCCATCTCTGGGGTCACACAGAGTCAGACACTAGCAGCAGCAGCAGCAGAGTATAGCAGGAATACATATGCTTTGGAGGTAGGGTTAAATCACACTTAGGTGACACTGTGGCTATGTTGCTTAACCTGAATTTAACTTCCTTTTAGACAGTAAAACCTGCTTTATAAAGCAGCTGCTGTGTTGTGCTTAGTCGCTCAGTTGCGTTCGACTCTTTGTGACCCTGTGGACTATAGCCCACCAGGCTCCTCTGTCCCTGGGAATTCTCCAGGCAAGAACACTAGAGTGGGTTGCCATGCCCTTCTCCAGGATATCTTCCCAACCCAGGGATTGAATCCACATCTCCCAGATTGCAGGCAGATTCTTTACCATCTGAGCCACCAGGGAAGCCCAAGAATACTGAAGTGGGTAGCGTATTCCTTCTCCAGGGGATGGACCTTCCCTACCTGGGAATCGAACTGTGGTCTCCTGCACTGCAGGTGGATTCTTTTACCAGCTGAGCTACCAGGGAAGCACTTATAAAGTGGCTGTGAGGATTAAAATAACAAAATAAACTGCTTTTAAGAACTGAAGTGACTCAGCAGCAGCAGCTACTAAGATGGCATTTAAGATGGCTCCATAATCTTGTGTGTATGAAATACAAAGAAAACAAGTAGCACTGGTAACAACACATTTATTTACGTACCCTGTTGTGTGACCGGGAGGTGTTTTTCACTCTCCAGTAATTAAATTAGGCTATAACAATTGAAATTCCAGAGATAAACTACTGTAATTTATTGTTGCTCATGACCATAAGTAAACAGACATGGCACAACATAAAGGAATTTTAAACGTGTCTAACTTTAGGTATAGCTTTGAATACGGACCAGTATCTACTTTGGCCATGGACCTAATGGATTACCAATATGCTTCTAAATCTCATGGTTCTCTTCAAACACAACAGGAAAAATTTCAGTTTTTGACGTTTGAATTTCAGAAATTTAACAAAGATTCTTAGGAAGCTGGAAAAGGCCATTACTTAAGCCTATCATATTTATCACAAATATAAATATATTGCTATTAAAAATAAACTCATGGTAGGCAGCAGTCAACTAATTGCTAATTTCACTTTGTAGATTATATAGTATTTCTTGAAAATAATTCACCTCAAGATGGCAGGCTATGGAGCTTTTTGAAGTAGTTCTTACTTACTAACCTTTTGAGGACTAGGGAAAGAAATGCAGATCCCAAGCCAAATCACTGAATGTATTGGATTTTACATTAGGAACAGCCATTTTTCAAGAGACTGCATCATACAAGGCAGAATGCCTTTATTCCTGGTTTCAAATCTTACTTACAACGTATGATTATTCTGAAGAAGGTTTGAAAAGTGTTAAAAATGGGTACTCATTGCTAGAGCAGTATATTAGGAATGTGCTGATCACCAAGTATGAGATTTTAAATTAAAATTATATACTGTTGGAAATAAGACAAGATAGGGAGTTCCTAGATCCTAGAAAATATTATGGCTAAGGAAATAGAGAACTCAAAAGAGGAATCTACCTCCAAGAAACTATTTCGGTATAGTAAAATAGAATTAAGCGCCCTGTCTCAGTAAACAGTTATTAATAAGGAACAACTGGGACATCACATATCGTTTCTTTGGAGATTAAAGTGCAGGCTATGAAATGGCATATAAAATAATGCATAAAATAGTGCAATCTTAAGGTGCCATTATTTTTATTACACATAGCCTATGTTCATATGTCCATTTTCTCTCAAAAATCCAGCTGTAGTGACACCTTTTAGCTTATTTATTTAGGCATTACTTATACTTTGTCTTTCCCATCTTAGGGGCTACATAGACTATTTAACAAGTAGAATAATAGCGCATGTATCTTGAAACTACTAAATAGAGATTAAGGCAAGCCCCTGTAAAGTTCAGTACTCCAAAAACATGTTTTACCAAAAAAAAGTTGCTTCCAAAACCAGTGGCTTTAGACCTGATGGCACCCTAAGTTTTTAAAACAGTATGATTACATCTGTGTTTGCCCTTATTTCTAGGCTCTGTACATCAAAAGAGGAGCTTGAAAACAACAGGTTCTATATCCTCAGGTTCTGAAATAATACATAGTTCAGAATACGTGAAAACCAAGTCAAATCCACGGGGGAAACAAGCAGAGACTCCTGTTGGGGGTGAGGGGGCGGCAGTCCTTTCCATTTTTCATCCGCCCTTCCACATTTTATCCATGTCTGTAGTGTTGTGATCAATTTGTAAGTGGAACAACTTTAAGTATCCTCTGAGAGACTAGCCAAGGAAGATGATCGGAATACTTTATGAAATGTCCTAACATATTAACATACAGTATTTAAATTACTGACTTACAATCCAGAGCAGGATAGTTCTCTCTCGGGTTGCTAACTTACAATTTTCCTATAACATATGTCAGTTTTAGGTGATGGAAATATTTTGTGATTTGTTGACACTTAAATACCATTATACTACCCAAATGCAAGTATAACAGCTATCAAACTGGCCAAGGCAATATCCTAACATATTTTAGTTCATTAAGGTTTAAAACAACTGTAGTGCTTTATTTCCTACTGTTATGCCACATTCACCCATTAACAAGTGCAACTCGTTAAATTTATGGGCAGATGATTACAAGTGTATATGGTAGAAATTTGGATTTTGAAACAGAAAATCTATCTTTTAATAGTGTGAATGTTTATTATGGAAGCCAAATATCCATGTTAACTAAGACCGTAGATACATTTAGGGTTATCTAGCTAGAGTTTAAAAAGAAACTCAGGAAATTTTAAATAATTCATTAACATTATTAAAAAAGATCATCTGAGGTTATATCCCTTTGATGCATAAAGATCATACTTTATAAACCTGTAAACATGTACTTTGTTACTTAAAAACATCTTCGTATTACCAGGAAAGCAGACCATTAAAGGCCATGAGTGACTTTTCCAGTAGGCCTCCTCCAAAGTTGTGATAATATGGCTAAATCCTATGACTAAACAAATGAGACCTGCTGAGAAAATGAGTTCCAGACAGGGACTTTTATGGATGATCTTGGCTGACAAATGTTTTTTGGAAATTGTTTATTTTAAAATTACCTTCCCAACAAACCATGAAAACACTTGGACGTTATTTTATGGTTTTTCATTGAAAACATAACTACATTGTAAATGGAGTCTTAATGTTAGACAAAGAATTGATCAAAATCTAAGGACACTATTATGTAAGGACAATACTAAAAATGGATAAGAAGTTTCATTTGGTGAGGTTAATCTCAAGGATGCATAACCGTATCATGTTGGACGGATTAAAAAAAGGTAGTGACCTTGTGCTTTTCTTCAACTAAGGTACTTACCAAAACCTAGGTTTTATACAGGTGTCAGACTCCCACCTGGAAAGGGATAGTATTCTATATTACACCTAAGTTTACCTTAAATAACTGAAGCCCAAGGCAACAGCTGTTTAACTTAACAGTCAAATAATGACTACATAATTTAGTACATTAAAATAAAACTAGACAGTAATAGTTGACTGTTTCAAAAAATACCCAACTGGGGAAGATAACCACTGTACAGGTGTTAAAGTGACCACTCAGAAGGTTGACAGTGCAAGACATGCTTTTCCAGTTACAAGCTCAAAACAGGAGTGCAAACGAAATTAAAGCTTTTGGTGAAAGTTAAGGATAAGGAAAGCCTGAAATTAATATTAGAAAGCTTCCCTCAGGTCACCCCCCAGAAACGAAACAATCAAAATGCTTTTTCATAGTACGATTTTCTTCAGTGAACTGTTTTTCAATGGCAAAGCAACTGCATCCCATAAGTTGGGTTCCCTACTCACACCACTGGTCATGGCTGCACTGGATCAATGAGCATACACAGTGGTGAGTCAGGAATAGTCATAGTTACCAGAGGTCTGATATCAACATAAAGAATTTGGGGTTCTGTCTTAGCCAGTGTACCTGAACCCTACAGAGAATAGCTAAAGCAGCGGGCTTTAATACTCTCTTATCCTGTAAAACCGGAGGACAAATGGACATACAAATACCACTCCCCCTCACCCACCGAAGCAAGCTGTTGTGGTGGAAGATGTTAAGCGCTTAAATGAACTAAGACACTGCTCTAAAAAGTGGAGAAGTATAGAGGTTCAAGATCAATACCAGTGCAAGAGCTTTTTTAAGTGAGTTGACTAGGCAACGCATGCATGCATCCATGCAAATGTAGGTCATGGCCCCAAAAGAGAACTGAAAACATGTATATAACAACAGGATAAGTCCCTTGCCAGTAGTTTATAAAAATATATAGTCAATACTGTAGAGGCCCCTTCTACAGTCAATACTATGGAAGTCCGTTTTAGTTACCCATTACTTCAATACCAAAAAGCATTTATACTTTTCAGACATTCCAGACAAAGGTCACTTATAACAAAAAGTCAACTTTTTTTTTTTTAAAAAACAAGATACTGTCCATTTAAAAAGTAGGTCTTCTCTTTCAAGTGAACAGGACATTTTCTGTATTAAACTTAGTTTCTAGTCTGTCAAGACTGGTTTAAGATCCTTATGTAATGTGCATATATGCAGAAACAAATTTGCTTTAAACATTATCTGCACACAAAAAAAGGTTAACTTCTCAAAACATGATAGAATAGGTCTGGTTAGTACAAATCTATTGCAAAGTAAAAAGATTCTGTGCATCAGTTCAACGAGGAGAAGCAGGAAAAAAAAAAGTCCCAACCATGAGAGTTCAAGTTTAAGTTGTGTTCTGAAAGCCTAGAGCTGAGGGACACTGTGTTGCGCAGCGTCCAGATACGCAGAACTGGTCAAGCTACAAAGCCAGGTCTTCCTCTGGCACTAGAAGCACATTCCATTTACTTTCTATTCCGGAGACGTTTAGATTTCCTAAGAGAGTCTATGGCTTCTGTGGCCTTTTTTCGTTTCCGAGGAGACTCTTCGTTCTGCCCAGACCCTGAGGAGTTTCCCACTGCACTTTCCATTACTTCTCGCAATTTGCGCTCCAGCTCTGCCAACCGTGCGTTCTGTTCACCTATGATCTGGGTCTGCTCTAGCAGTTTCTGGTCCTGGTCTTGAAGTTGTTTCTGCTGTTCTTGCACTTTGGTGCGAAGCTCAGAAATTTCACGCCTGAGAACAGTCACCCCAGCACCATTTGTCTTAACCTGCTGCTGGAGTTTGGTAACCTCTTGTCTTGAAGGGTTTTGCTTGGAGAAGAGTTGCATTGTAGTCAAGGCTGCAGAAGGTCCTGGAACTATGGAGAAATGGTTTAAAATGGTCAATCACTTCAACGGCTCACAACCCAGTAATACTTCATTAATGAGACTTCTTAAAAAATGGAATCTCCTTAGTAGTGTCACCTCTGCAGATTTCTTCTTTGCAATCTACTTGGTTTAATGAATTATCAAATACTTTGTCTTAACTATAAATGAGTCTGAATTCTGATTCTCATGTTCATGTGGCAATATGTGGACTGCCAGCAAAAGCAAAGAGTGTCCAGGGGTGTTAACTTGGATTTAAAAATATTATAAAACTTTTTTAGAACCTAGTTAAGAAAATATAAATATAAAATTAGAGTAGAATTGCTTTCTATTTTATTACACACAGAGAAACATAAATATCTGAGTCAGAAGTACAGACCTATTAGGTTCCTAAGTCCTCTCTGCACTTAGTGGAATGTTTGGTCTCAACGTTGGGATACCACCACAAAGGGTTATATCACACTCGATGATCAGGAAGAACTTCTGACATACTGTAAGAAGGCTTTGGAACTATTCTGTTTTAGCAATAACAATGTACCATGGGCATAAGAATCGCTATTTTAAACTAATAACCTGCTTTTTTTTTAAAACCCTATCTCTGAAGCTTTTCTAAAAGAACCATATGGATCCATCTGCACCCTAAAACCCATCTTGCTAATTTTCTCCTCATACCATTTAAATAACCAGAATATTTTCCTTGACTGATACATTGTTCTTTCTCAGCTTACCTTTAGCCAACTAACAAGGCTCAGATCAGTTCTCACCTCTTGTGAAGTCTCAATCAGACCAGGCAACAATGATCTTATCTTCCTTCCTTAAGATTTTCTCTCTACTCATTTGGCATGTAAATGGACACTCCTTTAAACTATTCTCTTGCCTGCAATAATTTGAGTCATGATTATGTCTTACCCTATGAAATAATAAGATTCTTGAGAGCAGATATCATGTATTACAATTCTTTTTAGTCTTCATAGGACATAGTATAGTGCTGTCCACATAACAGTACTCAATAAGTAATAGATATATTAATACTGAGATGCCATAAGCTTTATTATTAAATTACAGACACTCATTCACTCTACTGAGTACTCCAGGGAGCTAAACTAATCTGAATGAAACAAATGTTTTACTAAAAACTGCTCTAATAAATTTATGCCCAGTTAAAATTGTGAATATGTATAAAGATTCAGCCATAAGATTGTTCTTCAGTGTGGTTCAAATACTGAAAAACCTAGAGACAAATGTGCATAACAGCAGTGGATGAACTACGTAAGATATGGTCTGTGATCTAATCTGTCATTAAAAATGATGCTGCAGATGCACAGTTACAGACCCAGAACAGCTCAAGATACACAGTTAAGTGGGAGGAAAAAAAGGCAAGTTACAAACCTATGTATGAACATGATGATAAACTGAAAGTATTATAAATGAAAGATACCTGGAGGAGAGCCCATGAGTCTTCCAGATACATCTGATCCTGGCAATTTCCTCTTTAGAATTGGAACAATCTTTTCATCAAAGTATTCCATTGCCATGGAGGAAATATCCCTTAACTCTTGAAGTACTTCATGAGCTCGCTGAGGGGCTCTGGTAGAATTGACATATCTCAACACACGATAAATTTCATCAATCACCTAAAATAATGAGCTCTCATTAGCACTTATTTTTTTAAAGAAAACAGGTAAATAAGGAGTAAGGTGACTGCTTGTTTTGCAAATTCTACAGAGATCTACAGGGTGACTTAACTGATATACTGACCTGTAACACCTGGCTTTGGGCTTGTTATAATACTATATATGTTTCATATTTATATTTATTAAGCATCTTTACTGTTCTGGGGCTAAAAAAAATTACCTAATATTTATGTATAAGTACAAAATGGTTAACTACAAAATATACACTTATGTACTCTAGCAGTAGTCCTTCACATTACTAGTCTGTCACATTCTACTACAAAGAATCTGCTAGTGATAGGATATTATCCGATTCACAGTAGCGCTGCATGTGTATTATAAGAAAAGTACTGCAATACTCGAGTATTATTTGATGTCGTCCTCGGTGCTAGTATACTCCAGCTACAGGTGCAAAGTAACCCTCAGCTCTCTGACCTAAAGCAGACCCTCTCTCTCTCTGCTGCTTAGGGTTTTGCACATTATGATCTCCTTTCTGTCATGTTCTCCCTGCATATCTCTCCTACCTTCTCCAGCCCCAAATTTCTTATTCACACTTGAGGTCTCAGTAACACTTTCTCAGAGTAAGCAGTCTTTGCTGAACCCTCTTTAAGTATGTTAACACTGTCATCAAATCCTTTATTTTTTCTTCAGAATACACATTACAAGGTTGAAGTACTGCCTTTTTCTGTTAATTTCTTCTTCCCATAACAGAGTAAGCTCAATGAGAGAAAAGGCCAAACCTAGTTTCCACTGTCAGACCCCCACAGCCTAGCAGTATCCGGCACACAGCAGACACCCTAATCAACATTTGTGAAATGAGTGAGAAAGACGGTCAAATAACATAAACTGCCTAATATTGACACATCTAAATAAAACTGTTTAGGGATAAGCCACAAGGTTAAAGTCAATACAAGAATATGATTTTTAGAGGCTAGATTTTGTTTTGAATACAATGGTAATTGTTAACAGAATTTTTACTGAGAGGATAAATGGACCTAGTAAGTTTATGTACATAAACACTGGTAGACAGAAGAATATTTACAGTATGTTTGACCTAGACTAGAAATGACTGTTATAATGACTCAAGCATGAATAAGACATACATCTTAACCTGTGCAAGATGACTTAGTGAAAGACCCATACACAGCAAAGACTAGTTCAAACTGAGTAAGTTCAATGTACAAGCAAAGCATTGTGTGAAAAAGGAAGCTGACAGGGATAGGATTTGTTTGAGGATTGTGTAGGCCTAATGAGGGACTTGGCAATGAGAAATAAGCAGAATTTCAATCAGAAGTCTGAGCAGGAGGAGGGTGTACATGACTAAGGGAGGAGTGCTGCAGTGAGGAGTTGGCTAGGAAATCAAAATGTATACAGTGTTATCATGTACCATGTACCAGCTTCCCTGGTAGCTCAGTCGGTAAAGAATTTGCCTGAAATGCGGGTTCGATCTCTGGGCTGGCAAGATTCCCTGGAGAAGGAAATGACAAACCACTCCAGTATTGTTGCCTGGAGAATCCCATGGACAGAGGAGCCTGGCAGGCTACAGTCCATGGGGTCACAAAGGGTCAGACACAACTGAGCAACTAATAGTTTATTATGTACCATGCATCTATTCTAGGTTTTTAAAATAAATTTATTATGTAGTGAATCCTCTTCCATAACCCTGATTCTTCAGAATTAATTCCATATCAAAATATCGCATAAGGATTACTAATACTAAATGACATCTGTAAACCAAAATGTGAAATATTCTTATCTACCAAATTCAGCCTTCTAAATACAGTGTGAAAGCAAGGTGTATCTCTTTTCCTTTGCCCAAGTGTTCTATTGGGAAATTTAATGTTTTTAAGTTTTACTACATAGAGGTTATTTTAATTAAGTGGATTCATCCAATCCATGTTTTCAATAAAATTAAAAACATTTTAGTGAATCCTCTTCCATCACCCTGATTCTTCAGAATTAATTCCATATCAAAATATCGCATAAGGATTACTAATACTAAATGACATCTGTAAACCAAAATGTGAAATATTCTTATCTACCAAATTCAGCCTTCTAAATACAGTGTGAAAGCAAGGTGTATCTCTTTTCCTTTGCCCAAGTGTTCTATTGGGAAATTTAATGTTTTTAAGTTTTACTACATAGAGGTTATTTTAATTAAGTGGATTCATCCAATCCATGTTTTCAATAAAATTAAAAACATTTTCTTTCCTGTGTCCAAAAGCTATAAGCAAAGGACAAGGTGAAGAAAAAGATAGCATGTTAGAGCCAAACTGCTTCTCGCATCCAGAGTCATCAGCAGCTGAAACGGCTGTAGGGGCACATGTTAATAGAGGACAGCATTTACCTGATTTTAAAATATTTCATTTTCTGAATAGGTTTAATCACTTTCTGAAAATTACTTTAGCAACAAGAATGTAATGGTTTGAGTCTTGTATCCAGTGTAAAGAACACAGGTCTTAGGCAGGTCACTAAACTCTTTAATGGCTATTTATACACTTTTCAAGTAATATGCCACTGCTGAATATTAGAGATAACACTTGTGAAAAATATATTTTAAGTTTTAAGAAAGAATGGTAAGAAACCAATATGAGCAACTATCACATTCCCAGCACATAGTTTACTCTTTCATGCTTATGTTTAAATTGGCACAGTAACAAATGACATACGATGAACATCATTTAAGGCTTTCAACTATTATAGAGAGAATTTCTATCTTATTTAATCTATTGTTTAGCAAACAAAGTAGTGCAAGTGAGTGAAAGTCGCTCAGTTGTGTCCGACTCTTTGGGCCTCCATGGACTGTAAAGTCCATGCAATTCTTTAGGCCAGAATACTGGAGTAAGTAGCTGTTTCCTTCTTCATGGGATCTTCCCATCCCAGGGATTGAACCCAGGTCTCCCGCATTGCAGGAGGATTCTTTACCAGCTGAGCCACCAGGGAAGCCCAAGAATACTGGAGTGGGTAGCCTATTTCTTCTCCAGCAGGTCTTCCCAACACAGAAATCAAACCGGGGTCTCCTGCATTGCAGGCAGATTCTTTACCAGCTGAGCTACCAGAGATGCCCTTAGCAAACAAAGCTCCCATTAGAATACTGAACCTTGTATGTTCTCCTTTTCTGTTTCTTTTTGTTCTACTTGCTGATGTGCTCAGCCATGGCTGACTCTTTGTGACCCCATGAACTGAAGCCCACCAGCTTCCTCTGTCCAAGGTATTTTCCAGGCAAGAATACTGGAGTGGCTTGCCATTAGATTCTTTACCAGCTGAGCTACCAGAGATGCCCTTAGCAAACAAAGCTCCCATTAGAATACTGAACCTTGTATGTTCTCCTTTTCTGTTTCTTTTTGTTCTACTTGCTGATGTGCTCAGCCATGGCTGACTCTTTGTGCCCCATGAACTGAAGCCCACCAGCTTCCTCTGTCCAAGGTATTTTCCAGGCAAGAATACTGGAGTGGCTTGCCATTTCCTTCTCTTTGCTCCACCTGAGATTTCCTTAATTTTCCTCTCATTTCTTTTAATTTTTCTTCCATATTTGTGAATAATTCATGTGTTTGTCTGTATTTTTCTTATTAATATTTCTCTTAGACTATTAGTCACTGTTTGTTCAAGTTTTATATCTTTGTATTGTTTTCTCAAAGATCTTTTGTTCTCCATTTGTTTTACTTTGTGTTTCTTATTAGCCTGGTGATTCTCTACTCCTTGCTTATATTTAAAAATGCAGCACATAAAAAGCTGATCAGATCTCCTAGTTAGCCAAACTGGTGGTAAAGGTGGAGTTTAGGGGTGTAAGAACAAGGACCTAAAAAATTCAATGAAAATAAGATTAATTCTTCTTTCATTTTAAAGGTTTAATGACTGCATGTATTTACTTAAGGACCAGCAAGATGAAAGGAGGAAATGCTTCTAAGCGAGAGTTATTTTGAAGACTGTCTTTACACTAAAACCAATTTTAAAAGAAACAAAAATACAACATTCTGGAAACATTAGACAGACTCAAATTGAAGGATATCTCAAAATAACTTCAAAAACTTGAAGCCCAAGAAATACAAAGTGTAGGGAATTATTCCACATTAAAGAAAACTAACAATTTCATGTGTGATCTTAGATTGGACTTTGGACTCAGAAATAAGAATAACTAGGAAAACTATTATTGGGATAAGAAATGAAGCTTGAATATGGACTGCTGATCAGTGTATTGGATCAATGTTAAATTCTCCGAGCTTATTATCTGTACCGTGGTTAAGTAAGAAAATGTCCTAGTTCTTAGGGAATACACTGAAATATTTCAGAATAACGGTCACAGTATCTCCAACTTTTCTTCAAACAGTTCAGAAAAATGAAACACATAGCAGAGAGAGAATAAAAGCTAATGAGACAAAAGGTAAATAACTGCTGATCTGGATAAAAAAATATGGGAATTCCTTTTCATATTTTTTGCAATTTTTGTGTAAATGTGAAATTGCATCAAAAGAAAGCTACCCCTCAAAAAAAAATACAGTGATCATCACCAGTTCCTACCCCCAACCAAAAACATTATTAAAAACAAACCAATAATACAAATCTATAGATTTTAAGTTCTTTCAGGGAAATCTAGCTTCATGACAATCATTTTGACAATCATTTATACCATGAAAGCACTGACTTTTGGAGATCACTGTATTTCAATAAGCACAAAAGGTTTACTGGGGTTGTTAGTAACAATGAAGAAATTACTCATGTCTTTTTTCACTATTATATCTCCTGGAATGGTTAGTTGGCCTCTGCTCCATTTGTTTTTCAGTTTGTGTAAACTGCTGATACTGATCAAGAACTTACTATAAAAAATTTGACTTCTATATGTCAGATAGAAGATTTGAGAAATACACATAGGAATAAGCCAAGAATCTATACTTGATTCTGAGAAAAGATGAATGGAACATCAATATAGTGGTCAGAGTCTACAACTATGGCCCTAACTGACCTGTGCCTATTTCTGTAAATAAGGTTTTTATTAGAACATGAGCACACCCATTCACTTACCACATGTAGAATCACGGCCGTTTCTCAGCTGAGAAACAGACCATGACATGACACAGACCACATGGCCCACAAAGTCAAAAATATTTATTATCTGGCCTTTTACAGAAAAGTTTGCCGATCCTTCCCAGAACTCATAGTGGCAAACTCCCAACCAGTCTGAATTCTTTAGACAGACCTTTAAATGCCTTTGTTGTTAGTACGGTTTCCTTGTTAAGAGACTCCATTTTAAACCCCTCCCATGAATAAGCCTTAGATTTTCACTGGCTAGAAGGGCAATGATCTAGCTTGTTTGGAGTTGGAGAGGGGACCTACAGGTTTAGTCATTCCTAAATACAGATTCTCAGCCAACCTTTCTGTTTTAGCCCCATTTTCAGAAGTGCTTGCAACTCTAGAATTTTTTAGAGGTTCAGCTGTGCATACTACTTGACTCCCAGCTTCCCCCACTGTCAGGTTAGGAATTAACTTCCTCAGTTCTTCTAAGTCAGTTACCATTTGTTCATTTACTTTCCAACTTCCAAAATTCTGCTGCTACTGTCTACTCTCTTGATCTCCTTTTCAAGGGGCTTTATCTTTTCTTCCTTTTAAAAATTACATCATTTACTCTACTCCAATGAGCAGAGTATGGGGAAAGTTAAGAGGTAAACATACATTTAATCTTCTATCTTCATTCTACCATTTAATTTTACAAACAAATTTGATTGTTCTTTCAGAGAATAAAAAAAAAATTCCCCCCAACTGTTAAAGGTCCAAAATTCTGGTATATATCAGGCAATCTAATTTAAATGAATGTTGCTATTACCCAGATTCACTTGAGTAACTTGTAAAAACCAATTTGTGAAATGAACCCAGGAGCAAGATGCTGGGGAAACCAAGTATAAACTACTATAGAAATCATATACCAAATCAAGATTATATGCTAAACTGAAAGAAAAGTATTTCATAGAATACCTTAACTTATGGATGTGAAACTTAATGCCATATCCTTATTGTTCTGAAGACTGAATATGAGTTTAAGGATGAGAAAGTTCAAAAAAGAACAATGATAAAACAACCCAAACATTGCAAACTATGTTAAGTTAGCAGTTTAGACTTTGCCTAAATAAGCTAAAAAGTACCAGTGGCATAAAAATAAAAAGTAGTAACCTAAGTATACAGTGTGAATTAGGCAAAATATAAGCTATAAAGATGGCAGAATAAACCAAAGTGATAATCAAAATAAAAATTATTTATTTGGGGGGAGTTGTTTTCCAGTTCAGACTTGTAGGAGAAAAGCAAATTAGGAAATGGAAGACTTTTAAGGAAAAATGGAAGACTTTTCCACTGCAGGTAAGGTAAAGGTCTCAGTTAAGGACCAAATGCTCAAGGGGATACACATAAGCTTTAAAACTGAAAACATCCTCCACTGCTACCACCTCAGTTAGTACTAGAATTAAAAGAGAAACCAAGTGGTTTCCAAAAAAATAGCCAAGACTCAACTGAATTTAACCTCATTTGTTTAGACAGTAAATATCATTTCAATCACATGATCTTGATCAACTAGAACAACAGATAGACAACTTCTGTAAAGGCTGGTACTGAAATATCTTTGGCTTTGCAAGCCATATGGACTTTGCTGCAACTATTCAGCTCCTATTAACAGTAACTAGTTGAATGTCTCTTGAAGTTATGAAACTTAGAGAGGTGTCTTAAATATTCATAATCTTAACATCATGAGATATGCAATAAAAACTATGAGGGTATAGGAGACAACCTATTCACGTTCACTGAACGTGAACATCAAGAATTAAGACCTATGAATTAGACCTGGATAAAATCTGGCCTAAGAATTAGAATCTAAAGTTTCTAACTGGTCACCTTTTTATAGAAAAGCATCAGTGGCTAATATGAGGAAAGTGAGCTATACCAAAGAATACTTTAAATAAGAAACAGGACTCCTCTGGCTCCCAACAAACATTATAGAATATTGAAAATGAAGAAAGTAATAAAATATTGCCAATGTTAATTATCAATGGAAATAACAAAAAGAGAGCATTCAAATTTTACTATTAATTAGTTCCAACCATGTTAAGGGAACCCTTTGCCAGTAGCAGCTAAGCAGCAAAATGATCTTTAATTCTACCTCCATCTCTTCCACATAAAAAGATATTGAAGTTATTTCATTCTGAATTTACACTCAATTCAAGAAGCAAGGTATCAGTGAAGGTATGAGCAGCATGTTGAATTCTGGGTCCTTTATTAACTTAGTCACAGTAGTAAACATAATAATAAACTTATTTCTGTGTTAAACAGCACTATTACCAGTATACTGCTATACTGTAATTATATATTCTTGTCCAATCTGAAAGTTTGTAAGTTGTTTTCATGAAACATTTCTCAAACAAAACAAAACCAGCTTGTCTCTCCCAACCCCCCTCCCTTAAAATGGTAACAATCTTGAAGGCAGAGACAATACGTATTCCTGCTCATTGCTGTATCTCTGGCATCTTTACAAAAAGTAAAAGCTTAAAATTTTTTCTTTGTGTATGAACCCTTAAAAAGCTTTCCTGAAGAATAGTAGGGCTTCTATAGCATATTTCATAATCATAATTTTAAGTAGATAGATCACATAAATGATATATATTTATATAAGTTATTGCACAGAAGCTAAACAAATCTATTCTTAGAAACCGACTAAAGTAGCAATGGGACTTCCCTGGCAATTCACTGGTTAAGACTGCACTCCCATAGCAGGGGGCCTGGGCTCGACCCCTGCCCAGGAAACTAAGATCCCACCTGCCTCACACGGTGGCCAAGCTTAAAAGAAAAAAGTCAAAAGCCCACAACTGTCTATACAACTTACCCTTTAATACTGTGACTACTGAATTCACAGATGACCAAAGACGTAGGAGTGATTCTGTCATTTAAAAAAATCCCTCTGTAACTTCATAGTAATTTAGAGTTTACACAATCCAATCCAGCTGTTACTAAGTAAGCAATTCTATTTTACCTTTCCTGGGATGAAGCAACAGAGATTGGAGTCCACATTAACCGACTCAAAGTAGCAATGGGACTTCCCTGGCAATTCACTGGTTAAGACTGCACTCCCATAGCAGGGGGCCTGGGCTCGACCCCTGCCCAGGAAACTAAGATCCCACCTGCCTCACACGGTGGCCAAGCTTAAAAGAAAAAAGTCAAAAGCCCACAACTGTCTATACAACTTACCCTTTAATACTGTGACTACTGAATTCACAGATGACCAAAGACGTAGGAGTGATTCTGTCATTTAAAAAAATCCCTCTGTAACTTCATAGTAATTTAGAGTTTACACAATCCAATCCAGCTGTTACTAAGTAAGCAATTCTATTTTACCTTTCCTGGGATGAAGCAACAGAGATTGGAGTCCACATACTTCATGAAAGTCATATTTAATAATGACAGCCTTGTTTCAACAGCAGCAAGGATGTCTGCATGCCGAGCTAATGAATGGTTTCTCCTTTCTGACTCTCTCCTACCAAAAAAAAAAAAGCAACCATTAAAAGAAGTACTGTGGACTAAAATGTCAACCAAACAAAATATCTTAATGTAAGCCTAACATTTACATGTTAATTTAAAAATCTACAATTGGGTCATAATTTAACTGCAATGATAAATGAATCACTATGTTTAGAAATCCTTGCTAAGGATCAAATATTTATTGATAAAACATTTGAAAGAAATTACTTTTTGTGTGTTCTGCCCTTTTGACTATATGGATTCCCTAGTAGCTCAGTGGGTAAATAATCTGCCTGCAATGCAGGACACTTGGGTTCAATATCTGGGTTGGGAAAATTCCCTGGAGAAAGAAATGGCAACCCACTCCAGTACTCTTGCCTGGAGAATTCCATGAACAGAGAAGCTGGGCAGGCTGCAGTCCATGGGATCACAAAGAGCTGGACACAACTGTGCAACTAACTTTTACTTTCACTTGGATATATCAAGCTCAAGCCTAATGGCTATTAGAATCAGAGAAATTAGATAAATGAAAGAAGTATACATGGATATAAAAACAAGAGACCATATATTTTTGCTCTAAGATCAGCTCATTTTAACTTTTCAAAAGTTTTGAGACATAATTCACTTTTCAACGGTTACCATTTAGTGATTTTTAGTATATTTACACTTGTGTACCCATCACTACCATCTCATTTCAGAACATTTGCATTATGATAAAAAGAAAGCCTATAACCATTATTAATTACTCTCATTATCCAGCCCTTGGCAACAGCTAATTTACTGTTTCTATGAATTTGCCTATTCGGGACACTTCAGATAACTGGAATCATAGCAGTATGTTTTGTGTCTATCTTCTTTCACTCGGCATGTTTTCAAGGTTTATCCATGTAGAAGGATGTCTCAGTAGTTCTTCATTTCTTTTTATTGCTGAGTATTATTCTATTATATGGACATACCATAATTTTGATTATCCATTCACCTGTTGCTGGACTCTTGGGTTGTTTCCCCTTTTGGGCTATGATGAAGAATGCTGCTATGAGTATTGTGTACTCTGTGTAGACACAGTTTCATTTCTCCTGAGCACATACAGCGGTGACATGTAGTATACAGCAGTATATGCATATACAGCAGCATATGCAGCAGTGAAACTGCTGTATCAGTTGGTGACTCTGTATTTCATTTTTTGAAAAATTTTTGTAAAGTGCCTGCAACATTTCATTATCCCACCAGTAATATGTGAAAGTTCCAATTTGTCCATCTCCCTCCTAATATTTGTCCTTTTAAATTTTAGCCATCCATCCTGGTAGGTGTTCACTGGTATCCCATAGTACGTTGATTTGCAATGTGCTGATGACTAATGATGTTTGGCCTTTAGTACATCTTCTTTGGAGAAATTTCTATCAAATTCTTTGCCCATTTTCAAACTGGGGTTATTTACCTTTATTGTTTATGCCTTTAAAAAAATATTTTGGTCACATCAGGAAAATGTGAGATCTTAATTCCTGGACCACAGGTTGAACCTGTGCCCCTTGCATTGGAACTGTGGAATCTTAACCACTGGCCACCAGGGAAGTCCCCCTTTTTATTGTTGAGTAGTAAGAGTTCCTAATACAATCTGGATACAAGTCCTGTAACAGATACATGGGCTGCAAATGTCTTGTCCCATTCTGTGGCTGTCTTTTTATTTCCTGGATGGTGTCCTTTGAGGCACAGATATTTTAAATTTTGATGATTCTAGTTTGCCTACTTTTTTCTTTTGTTACTTGTCCTTTTGGTATTGTAGCTAAAGAACTTAATCCAAGTTAATAAAGGTTTATGACTATGTTTTCTTTTCAAGGTTTTATAATATAGCACTGACATTTACACTTAAGTCTATGGTTCATTTTCAGCTAATTTTTTAATTTGGTTTGAGGAACATCTTCAACTTCATTCTTTAGTCCCAGCATCATTTGTTGAAAACACTATTCCTTCCTCATTGAATTTTCTTGGCATTCTTGTTGAAAATCAATTGACAAAAAATGTAAAGGTTGACTTTCCGGACTCTGTCCATTGATCTGTATGTCTACTTTTATGTTAGCACCAGACTGATTATTGTAGCTAAAGCTTTGAAACTGGGGAATGGTAGTTTTCCAATTTTATTCTTTTTCAAGATTGTTTTGATTATTCTGAGTCTTTTGTATTTCCATAGGAATTACAGGATCAGTCCGTCAATTTCTATAAAAAGACAGGATTCTGATAGGGGTTGCTCTGTGTGCTGAGTTGCTTCAGTCACATCTGGCTCTTTGCAACCCCATGGACTGTAGCCTGCCAAGCTCCTCTGTCCATGGGACTCTCCAGGCAAGAATACTCGAGTGGGTTGCCGTGCCCTTCGCCAGGTACATGGGATCAAACCTGTATCTCTTATGTCTCCTGTATTGATAGCCAGGTTCTTTACCACTAGTGCCACCTGGGAAGCCCAGGGGTTGCACTGAAGATATATATATATATCTCAATTTGGGGAATACTGCCATTTTAATGGACTTCCCAGATGACTCAGCGGGTAAAGAATTTGCCTGCAACACAGGAGACACAGGAGACACAGATTCAATCCCTGGCCATCTTACAATGAAATCTTCCAATCCATGATCACAGAATGCCTTTCTGTTTATTTAAGTCTGTAATGTTTTTTAACAGTGCTTTCTGGTTTCTAATAAACAAGTTTTGTACTTCTTTTGTTTTATATATATACTATCAATGCTATTGTAAACCGAATTGTCTCCATTTTTGGATTGTTCATCGCTAGTGCATAGCATTATACAATTGATTTTTGTTTTATCTAGTATCCTTGATGAACTTGTTTTTGGCTCTGATAACTAATCAGTGTATTTCATATACAATATCATGTGTATATAAGATCATGTTATCTGTGAATAGAATTTTATTTCTTCCTTTCAATCTGAATGCCTTTAATTTCATTTTCTTGCCTAAATGCCCTGGCTCAAACTAAAATGTTGAACTGATATGGCCAGTGTGAACAAACCACAGTAAAGTCATTTACTGTGATCTGTGTATACTTTGCTACAAAAACTTGGAACCATTTAACATGTAAACACTTACTTAGATTAAAAAAAATAATAATAATAATAAGCAAGAAACAAATAAAATCCCCAGTTGTAAAATTACTGCCACTGCCAACCATAACATACCTTGGGAGTTGTGCTTTAACTTGTTTCTGACATAGATTATGGTACCTTTCCACCTTTAGAAATCCCTGATTCAACATTCTCTGGCAGACCAAGTCCATTCTTTTACAAACCTATGGGAAGACAGAATGAGAAGAATTTTAAAAGTAAAAACTTCAGAAAATATCTGTGGTAACCTAAATAAAAAGGAAATCTAAAAAGGGGATATATATGTATATATATAACTAATTCACTTTGCTGTGCAGTAGAAACTAATACAACATTGTTAAGCAACAATACTCCAATAAAAATTAATAAAGGGACTTCCCTGGTAATCCAGTTGTTAGGACTCCATCCATGCTTCCAATGTAAGGTATGTGGGTTCAACCCTTGGTCAGGGAACTAAGATCTCAGATGCTGTATGGTGCAGCCAAAAAAGTATATAAAAATTAATTTAAAAAAAATTGATAACAATTAACTCAGACTCATTAACCGATGGTTCAAAGTTCTCTGTGCTAGAACTGTTCTCCAGTTTGCTATCTGAATCTTTGAATCAGTATATATGAACTCCTCACTGTAACCTGCAATACTACATTTAAAAATTAATATTATATGTAAGGAATAATTTACCCTTAAAAGATAATATATATGTTTTCTCATTTATTTATATATTTGACTTCTTCCTGGTTGTGCGACATGGCTTGCAGGATCTTAGTTCCCCGACCAGGGATCAAACTCATGCAGTGGAAGTTCAGAGTCCCACTTGAACTTTACTTTCGGTATCTGCTGAATGTTCTGAATGTATCCTCACTATTATGGTCAAAGTGTATAATTCTAAAGATCATTAAAACAAAATATTTGAAGGCTTCTAATGGTTTGAAACAAGAAAATTCTTCTCTGGCCAAAAATACATTCAAACTTGAGTCTAACTCCTCACAAAGTTTTATCGTTACCAGAATGAAAGTTTTAAATCATTTCTTCTAGTGACTTGGGTGAAGAATGACAGTTTATAATGGCCAAAGCCTGTACTAGATACTGTCATAGCCTTCAAAATATTTTAACATGTATAGCAGAAACAACTTTAAAAATGGTATATTTATACAATAAAAGCATAGGATCTGAAGTCAGAACACCTAAATTTGAGTCCAGCCATTTTATGTCCTTGGGCAAGTCAGTTCTTTTTGAAAGCCTGAATCAGACGTCTGTAAAATATGAATAGTGCCTCATACGATATCATTAGGATTAAAAGAAATAGATATTAAATCATGGTAAACTATAAATCACTATATAAAAATTGTTTAAAAAATTTTGTTAACAATTTTAACTTTACAACTGATTTGAAAACTTTGCTTTATATACTTAGCTCTTATATTTCTGAAATATCCCAGTATCTTTCTTATCTTAATGAAACCTACTACACAAAATATGTTTGTTGTTTGTTTCCTGACTATTTTGCATTGACTCAGAGGTATCAACCTGGACCTCAGTTTCACTGTATAGGCGTGGATGTTTAAAGCACAATGCTGAGATGAAACCGAGATAAATCTACATCAAGGCTAAGTCGATTAAGCAAGAGCTGTCTTAATGCTTCTTTCTATCTCTCATAGCACCCAAATACAAATGCTTGAACTAGGTAAACCAAGTACTGATGAAACTCAAAAGTTGCTTTCTCCTGATAAAAATTCTGGTAAACTGGGCTGAGCTGATAAAGGTTTTGATACTCTAATACTAAATACTGCTGCTGCTACTGTTGCTGCTAAGTCGCTTCAGTCGTGTCTGACTCTGCGCGACCCATAGAAGGCAGCTCACCAGGCTCCCCTGTCCCTGGGATTCTCCAGGCAAGAACACTGGAGTGGGATGCCATTTCCTTCTCTAATGCATGAAAGTGAAAAGTGAAAGTGAAGTCGCTCAGTCGTATCCGACTCTTTAGGACCCCATAGACTACAGCCCACCAGGCTCCTCCATCCATGGGATTTTCCAGGCAAGAGTACTGGAGTAGGGTGCCATCACCTTCTCCGAATACTAAATACTAGCCATTCCCTATATAATATTATGCCAGATGAAAGGTATGAAGGTAAACAGTTCTTTTCAATTTCAAAGTAGATGAAAACATAATAAAGTACTGATACTTTATTGATAGAGTAATTCTAATAAGTCATATTTTAAAATACAGTGGAATCTATCTCTAACTGAATAAGTTATAAACATTTGTTCAGTGTCTACTGAAAAAAAAAAAATAAACCCAATATGTACTGATATAAATGTTTCTAAAACAAAATATTTAATGAGTACATCTACAAATCTCTTTAATCTAGTTTAGGTTTAGTAGTTTAATAGAAATAAGTGAACTTCCATATCTGCTTCTTTTGCATTAATCTACTGAGGTATTCTTACCTAAGAAAATTTTAGAAAACACAATATACAAGTGCACATTTCATTAGCTGTATGATTATGATACCATCACATATCACAGAACTACTGGAAAAAGCCACTGGACCTTTGTGAAAGAATGAGAGTAAAAAATGCAAACAATACCTTAGTACAGTAATGAAAATATTTTAGATTATATAAACTCCTTGAGTCTTGGGAATCCTTCTGGTAAACCTGGACTGCATTTGAGAAACACACTGCCATAAACAGTGGTACTGAACTTTGTGTGAGGAAAAAAGAAACTTTTATCATGTTACTGGAGGAAGAAAAAGAAAATATGTCTGTGTGTGTGTGATGAGGGGATATAAAGCTGGCTAAATTCTAATCTGTCACAGGAGAAAGTCAGTCAGTTCAGTCACTCAGTTGTGTCCAAAAGTCAACAGACATTATCAAGTAGAAAAAAAAAAAAAATCCCACCCAAAGACTTCAAAATGAACTCTAAGGAATAAAAATTGGGGATTTCACTGTTGCTGAAACTAATGTGAGGCACCCTCTAACACAACTTTGTAGAAAAATACTCTTTTGTTCTGTGGACTCTATAACCTCTCTGATAATGGAACTAAATCCACTGTGGTAATGATTTCCTAATTTTTTTTTTTAAGTCAAATCATTATTCCATACATCTTAAACTTACACAGTGCCATATATCAATGCCATCTCTATAAAACTGAAAAAAAAAAAAGTTTATTTACAAAGTTAAAAAAGTCAGGAGGCTCAGTAGTAAAGAATCCGCTTGCAATGCAGCAGGCACACGAGCAGCAGGTTCAGTCCCTGGGTTGGGAAGATTTCCTGGAGGAGGGCATGGCAACCCACTTTAGTATTCTTGTGTGGAGGATCCCATGGACGGAGGAGCCTGGAAGGCACGTCCGTAGTGCTGCACAGAGTAGGACATGACTGAAGTGACTTAGCACACAGCACACTGCTGTAATAACTTCCAAGGTACTTTCTAAATTATTTCATTATTCTAGAATTTTGCCACACTAAATCTAGCTAAATACTCAATTTAGGAATCTTTCAATAATCTAGAAACGCAATGGAATGAGTACTAACTAGTATGAGCATGCAATCGACTGAGTAATTTATTATAAATAAGTAACCAGGTAAGGTCAACCAAGGAAGACTTAACGTGATCCTAGGCTTTAAAAGAAGAAAGGATAGGACTGCTAAGTTAATGCTGATGGAACAAAGGCACAAAGCCTGGAATGAATAAACCATTAGCTAACTACCTCTGAAGACAGATCAGATACGCAAGCAAAGCTGAGAAGAATAAAATCTCCCATGTTTTGATCAGGAAAATCAGAAAGTAATGAGAAATAAAAATTTAAAAGGAAAAGAGCATCAATTTTGGGAGAGACCTGGTATTGGGACAGTTGACTGGTCATTTTCCATAAGCTACTATAATGTTACAACTAAAGATAAGGTTCTGCAGATCTCATACGAAGATAGCTGAAACCTCTGCAGATGAATCCCAAGTAAAGAGGTAAAAGATAAGAAAAAAGACTTATAAATGAGTCTTAACTGATCATTCTAATCAAAAGCTGGCAAAAAGATCAGAAAATATACATCTGAAACAAATACTGTAAATCAACTATACTTCAACTAAAAAAAATTAGAAAACAGGAGGTAACAAAAGCAAACTAGAATAGCGCCACAGAACCCAAAAGATCTGAGCATTAGTTTATATTATAGGACAAAAACAGTATTTAATGTAATATTCTTCCTTTCATAAATGTTTTATAAGCACTGACTGGCCAATAGCATAAAACCAAAGACACCATAGAGCATATAACTCTCTTTCGTTTAGACTTCAGAAGGAAGCAAAGTGACCTCTACAAAAACAGAACTATATTAATTTTCCCCAAGGTAAGCAGTATAATTATAACTATCAATGCATATTAACTTGCAAAACAAAATTACCTTATTTAAAGTGTAGCTCTAAATTTGCGGTTACTTTAGTTATTTCCCAAGGCTACAGAAAAGAAGTATTTCCCCAGTTATTAAAACAAAACAAAAATCCTAGCAGTTTGGCAATTTACTCAGGACAGAAAAATTCTAGAATCTAATGTACAAGGATGATGACTATGTCAAAAACGATCAATGTATTTAGAGATTGGGAAAATACATACTATATAAACAAAAGGTAACTAATGGAATAAGTATACAATAGAGACATTTAACTTGCCCCTCTGTTATTTGCTGTTCTAGTATGAAGAACAGATTTGTTTTCTTTGTTAATAACTCCAAGATTTAAAATGCCATGTTTATTCTTTTCACCATTTTCTAACAAGTATATGTTTATTTAGAAATCTTTTTCAATGTGTTGTGCCACTATGGCCCTTCTTGAAAAGGCAAGACACATACCTTAAATCTGCGAAATCCACAATTTTCTTGTTAAACCTCTAACGCAAAATCTTGGTTGATTCCAAGATGTACATTTTCTATCTTTTAACACTTGACAGTGGAATAATCTTACAATATATAACTACTGAGCATTTCTTTCTCAGATATCAGATGCCTTAAAATACACTGGGTTTCTTCAATTTTAAGATGCTATAGAGCCTTTAAGATATGGTTTCAATAAAAAGAATTTTTTAAAAGTACCACTATAATAATATAATTTGATCAAAATGCATTATCACTTCAAAAATGTAAAAAAATGAAACTATATCTTAGAATTAAGGAAATATTATAATGGAATTTTTTAATGTACTCATTTCATTCTCTACAGTTATCAAATGAACTGGATAGTCAATACATGCGTGCCAAGTTGCTTCCGTCGTGTCCGACTCTTTGTGACCCCACGGACTGTAGCCCACCAGGCTCCTCTGTCCACGGGATTCTCCAGGCAAGGATATTGGAGTGTGTTTGCCATGCCCTCCTCCAGCGGATCTTCCTGCCCAGAAATCAAACCTGTGTCTCTTATGTCTCCTGCATTCGCAGGATGGTTTTTTTTTTTTTTTACCATTGGTGCTACCTGGAAAGCCAATTCAGTTCAGTTCAGTCGCCGACTCTTTGCAACCCCATGAACTGCAGCACGCCAGGCCTCCCTGTCCATCACCAACTCCCATAGTTTCCCCCAATTAGTAAGGAAGCTGTTATCAAAGATTAGGCTGCTTATGAGACCCTTCACCTGAAAGGGACATAAGACACCAGAATCTACCCTTTCTTTTTACAGTGAGAAAACTGAGGCCTTAGGAACTTGTATGACTTTTTCAAGGTCATCCAATCACTAAGGGAAAAAAGTGAAATTAAAAATTTGGGTCTTCCAGCAAACAGTGATTCTCACACACACATATATCATTCTAATATGGACTTTAATATGGATTACTGTTTCCTCATTTTTTCATAGTGGCTACACATTTCAAAGGTTAGCAAAGTGCCTAGGATGGCACCTCAATAAAAACCCAGCTATGTTGGGGGCGGGGAATAATCCAGGTCTTTTGATCTGTGTATTCCCTCCCCTAATTTTATTTATTTTTGGCTGTGTTGGATTGTACAGTTTTTCTCCAGTTGCAGCAAGCAGGGGCTACTCTTATTGGGGAACATGGGCTTCAGGGTGCTTGGACTTCAGTAGCTGCAGTTCCTGGGCTCTAGAGCACAGGCTCAGTAGTTGTGATGCAAGGGCTTAGCTGCTTCGAGGCATGTGGGATCTTTCTGGACTAGGGGCTGAACCTGTGTCTCCTGCACTGGCAGGCAGATTCTCTACCACTGAGCCACCAGGGAAGCCCTGATTTGTGTCTTGTTAAATTTAGTGATCAGTAGCTATGTAGACTGAAATGTTTTATCCTAATTATTCTCAATTGATTAGGGTCTCTAATAGTCTACTGCTATAGAAACTGTTGGCATGAGTCTAGAAAGCAGGACTTCAGTGGGGGTGGTTTTTGCCACACTACTGAAGTTTTGCAATGGAGCTAGACCAAGATCTTCCTATAATCCCCTCAGTCAGACAAATCTTTTGTGCAGAATATTTGACAGCCATCTGGGCTGGATTCTTTAGAAAGTCATGAAAGAATGAAAACAGTGAAAAGATGGGAGAAATGTTCCAGATTAAAGAGACTAATGCTTTATTAGATTTAAAAAACTTAACTACCTCCCCAACACGTCTCCAAGCTATCAAAACACATTGTGGTGACAACTGAGAAACCTGAATATAAAATGTAATATTAAATACCCTGGAAGTGATGATATTGTGATTATATAGAAGTATTTTAGGGGTAAAATGTCATTGTATTTGCACCTTACTTTCAAATGGTGAATGAGCGTACAAGATAAGGTAAATGTGGCAAAAAGTTAATGACGGGTGCATGTGTGCTCAGCTGTGTCCAACTCTTTGTGATCCCATGGACAGAGGTGATAAAATCATTTAAAAAATGAACAATGAATGAGCCAGTCCTATACAACTTCCCATCTCTTTCACAAGAACACTTTAATCTTTTATAAGAAAAAATTCTATCCTCTTGGTAATGGACCATTTAAGACATAATACTATATACAGAGACAGTGAGTTAATTCTCAATTGTCTGTTGGTAAAATTACAACAAATTAAAAAATTCCCTGTGTGTCCCTCCTACATATGCATTTGGAAAGAAAATATAAATTTAATATTAGCCTGAACATAACAATTAGGATAATTACATTATCTTTTTTTTCCCCCCTTACTGGGAATGTTCTTCCATCTTTACTGACTGGATAAAAATTCATGACCCTGAGGAAGCCTCTGCTTATTAACCTCAACATTCTTGTATTTACTACTATGCATTTGTTATCTTGATTCTTTGTAAATGTGCTCAAGGAAGGTGTGTACATTTTGTCTCAGTGATGATACTGTGGACAGGGTTACTGATTGGACACCTTTGAGAATCTGCAGGAGTGAAGTATTCCCAAAATATAATTTCTTACCTATACTTAAGAACTTGTTAATAAAATAAATAACCTGATGATGACATGGTAGGGGAAAAAACCCCAGCAGTACAGACAATGTATTTTCTATAATACAGCGATACAGAGCAATGGTTCTCAAAGTGTGGTCGAGGGACCCTTGCGGTTCCCAAGATCCTTTCAAGAGTTTCTGAAGCTAAATCATTTCCATAATACTAAGATGATACTTGCCATTTTCATGCTTATTCTCTCACAAGACACAGCAGAATGTGTGTGGCAACATGACATGTGATGACAGCTAATGGAATTATGCACCGTGCATTCTTGTGTATTTTAGAATTTTCAAAGATAAGCAATTTGGGTTCTCAATAACTTTTAAGAATGTAAAGGTGTCTTGAGACAAAATTGAGAACTACTGATATAGAGAAAGAGATATAAGGAGACATCTTGCCTACTTAAAAAAAAAAAAGGTAATACTTTCCCATTTCCCTTCATATTTTCTACCAGTCAACCCTCTCTACAACTGAACTTTTCAAACACATTTGAAGAAAAGATGTGAAAGGAACTATAAATGAGTAATAAATTTAACTAGCTAGAGTGCACTAGAGAAATATCCTGGGACAAAAACATAGATTTATGTATTTTGCTGTCAAATGGAAAATTTCATTCCAGATAATAAGCATGACACTTGAACTGAACTTTTAATCAAATCTGCCCTGAACCACTAATAGGATTCCATTAAATTTACAGGAGCTCCACTAGAACCAGAGAGGAAAAATCTATAGTATCTCTTTATAAAAGTGGCAGTCCACTGGGCTGCCAGGGAATTCCCTAAGACAACTTTTAAAAAGCCTTGCATACTTTTTTTTCATGGAGAACTCTGTACTCACAGGTCAACGTTATATGTTCCAACTCTGCAGTGATGTGTTCTGCAACTACGTGCAGGACCTTCCTTAACCTTTTGCCACTTGTTTCAAAAACTCTCATACCTATGAAGGGGGCCTTATGTGACAGACTAATGCTGCATCAGCACAAATTTATGTGATTTACTGGAAAACAACTCAAAATACACATTTTGTCATTTCAAAAGGTATCTTCATCCAAATAATTTAAAATATATTAGAGAAGTTAAATATTTAAAGAGCTATTTTTATGTAACCAGGATTTCCAAGTTCCGGGTACATTTGGGGAGCAATAGTCAAGGGCAGGAAAAAATAAAACAAAATCCAGTTCAACAAGGGATCTGGACATTCCTTTGGAAATAACCAGACCGGAGAGTCAAATTTCAATTATTCATGGCAAGAGGAAGCAAAGACAATTGGAAAACGTTATTTTAGCAATTTGGGACAAACTGTAAGAAAATCTAGAGCAGGAAGTACATGGACCCTGCACCTGTCCTCTAATTCAGGTGTTAACAATAGTTATGACTGAGGTCCTAATGTGTGTACTCAGTTGTGTCCGATCTTTGCCACCCTTTAGACTGTAGCCCGCCAGGCTCTTCAGTCCATGGGGTTTTTTGGGCAAGAACACTGGACTGGTTGCTATTTCCTCTTCCAGGAGATTGTCTATGAGCCAGGGATTGAGCCTGAGTCTCTTGTGTCTCCTGCAATGCAGGTGGATTCTGTACCACAGAGCCATCTGGGAAGCCTAAGGTTCTAACAGGGCAAGTAAGCTGAAGGAAGAAAAAAGGAAGCACCTGACAAATATGTAAACTAGTTCATTAACTACTGAATGGTTGACATTTAGCTTTATGGAAACTAATTCTGTTAATTAATATTACTCTTTTCTAAGTACACTCAACCTTAATTCTACTCAAAAAAATACTTGACAATAAAAGAAACTATGTAATTTATATGCCAGATAGCAGCATACAAACTAGTATTGATTTTTTTGCAAACAGTCTGTTAGGGATAAATGGTCACTTAAATTAGGAAAAGCATGTAAAGCACATACTAAGCACTATCGCTAGACTGCCAATTTCATTAATGACCATAATTAAATTAATGCTGACACCTAGTGGCAAGAATATTTCATGTTACTTGAATTGCACCTTATGACATGAACCAAAGAATTTAAAATCAAAGACACTTCCAAATGGCCACAAAAGATTACCCACTTAATCTAAGAATTACCCGTTAACCGTAAGTAAAGAAAGGAATAAGAAATAGTTCCCCATTACTAAAACAGAGAAAAAAAATCATCTTTAAGAAGTAAAACTGGGAGCTGAATCTTTTTAGGGGGGTGGTAAGGGACTCCTTATGATAAAAATCTCTGAAACTACAAAATTTGCATCTTTAAAATACTAGGATAACTGCTTAAAAATAAGAATGCAGGTGAGTATTTCATTTGAAAGAGATGTCATTTACTAATAAACTGTGGAATGTGTTTTTAACTCTGTCCCCTAGGACAGGCTGTTTTTCTCCCCTTTAAGAATGTTTTTAATTTTTAAAGAAGTAAATTGACTAACAAATGAACACCTCCCCCCCATCCCCCCACACAGTTTTTCTCAATACTTATAAAACAGAAGGTGAACATTCCAAGCTTTACAAAGGCATTGTCTGGCTGAAAGGCTCAATTCAAATGTCATGTCCAATTTCCAGGCAACAGGAATGTATACCAAGAATTCTGATCAAATATCATTCTTTATCAAAAATCAAAAGAATAGTTAGGATTCTACAAGAAATTCTAGGATAACATGTTTGGAAATTCAATCACTTAAGGGACAATCATTTAAAAATACTTTTCAGATGAATTTTCTATCCTGCAGACTGGCATGGTTGATGTGCTGTGTTGACAAGAAAATAAATGGTTCACCAGTTTGAATATTTAATAGCCTCCTTTAAAAATTATGCTTGCATTTCAAAAATACAATTATGATCAACTTTAAATTGAAGGTGGAAATCTAAAATAGGGTTTATTGATTATTAAGAAAACGCTATACACAGCACATTCAGATATGTCTTTGTCCTCTTAAAAACAACCCGGACCACATATTTAGCTTCTACACAGAAATGGTTTGTAATCATTTCAAAATGTCCACCTCCTTCAATTCCCTTACCACTTAAAGATAAATTCACTGAGGAAGCAAAATAATTGACTGACTGAACTAAGATAGTCACTGAACCTTCAGTGAAGCCTCTGGGATGAAGAAAATCCCAAAGGCAAATTCATTTATTTTCATTAATCATGGACAGACTTACAGTGATTTTAAGGTATAAAACCTCTCCTAAAGCTGGCGGGTGGGCGTAAAATACTAGTTAGAAAAGAAATGCAGGAGAGGAAAAAAACCTCAAGGGGCAAGGTGCTTCACTAGGGGGTGGCAAGGGTAAGAGGTGAGGCAAAGCCCGATAGTCACTTCGCAGGATTGCCTTCATCGGTCAACCAAGGCGCTGGGGTTGAGGTTACCAAAACTGAGTTCGAATTCCTCCAAACCTCTACTGGCTTTGGGAGGACGGACCGATCTGACTTTAATTTTTGCAACAAGGAAACTTGGGTGGTAGGGGGAACAATACGCATTATTCTCACAGACAAACCAAACCTAGCCGGTATAATCTTGCCTACTTCGGAGTGCTCGCCCCCAACTCCAGCCTGGGGTTGGAAGGTGATATACAAAAGGCAGGTGGTGAGATCCCTCCGGCGTCCACGCTCAGGCCGGACAGAGGTTGGAAGCCCAGTTCTTGCTGCCCCCGCCCGTGGCCCAGCTTCCGGATCGGGGGCAGAGAGCTCCCGAGCCCCCAAGACCCTCAAAGCCAAGTTCCTGCAGGCAGTGGCCCCCACTCCTTGAGCAAGGGCGGAATCTGGACAAACCCCGCAGGCCAGCCCCAAGAGAGACTTTGGGGCGGGAGGGGTGCGCTTGGTGCTTTAGCTGCAGCTGCAGCTCGCCAGGGGCTCCCTCCCCGGGGAACGCTCTTCCCTTTCGGGCCCTCCCCAGACCTCGGCTCTCGAAGAGGGCGGCAAGGGTCCCCAGGGGGCCTCACCAGACGGAGCTGGCTAATTTCGTCGTAGGACATAAAGCTGAGGATGTTCTCGATGGCTACGATGGGCAGCGCCACCAGCGTGTTGTTTTGAGGCAGCTGGTCCGGAGCCAGCGCCGGGGCTGGGGGCGCCTGGGACCCCGGCTGCGGGGGCTGGGGCGGGGGCGGTGGGGGCAGTCGCTGGGTAGAGGCGATGGCCGAAGGGGAGCCGCCGTCGCCGTGACCGCTGCCTCCTTCCTCAGCCATCCGCTCCTCCGACGCTGCCGCCATCTTGGGGGTTTGATCTCTTCCCCCCCTCTGCAAGGGGAACAGGGACACTTCCGGTGCGTCACTTCCTTCTCTTGAGCTGCCGGGAGGGGCACCTGGAGGAGGGGGAGGAGCATATGGGGTGACAGGCAGAGACACGCTGATGCTAGTTCACGTGGGAAGGAGAGAGGTGAAGTGAAGTGAAGTCGCTCAGTCGTGTCCGACTCTTTGCGACCCCATGGACTGTAGCCTACCAGGCTCCTCCCTCCATGGGGTTCTCCAAGCAAGAGTACTGGAGTGGGTTGCCATTCCCTTCTCCAGGGGATCTTCCTGACCCAGGGATCGAACCCAGGTCATCCTCATTGCGTGCAGACGCTTTAACCTCTGAGCCACCGGAAAACTCCTGAAAAGGTGGTCACCGTAGGACCTTTCTTCTAAGATTGGAAACGACTTGAGGGCAGACGAACCGTGTCTGAAATTGACTTAACAGTGCAATTTTTCCTAAAGTGCTTCCCTGATAAAGGGAGATTAAAAATAATGTTAACTAGCAAGTGAAGTAAGGTCGCGGCATCTGGTCCCATCACTTCATGGCAAACACATGGGAGACAATGGAAACAGTGACAGACTTTATTTTCTTGGGCTCCAAAATCACTGAGGACTGTGACTGCAGCAATGAAATTAAAAGGCACTTGCTCCTTGGAAGAATAGCAGTGACAATACTAAGAGGTGAGGTGAGGTGAAGTCGCTCAGTCGTGTCCGACTCTTTGCGACCCCATGGACTGTAACCTACTATGCTTCTCTGTCCATGGGATTCTCCAGGCAAGAATACTGGAGTGGATTGCCATTTCCTTCTCCAGGGGATCTTCCCGACCCAGGAATCAAACCCGGGTCTCCCGCATTGTAGGCAGATGCTTTAACCTCTGAGCCGACAAAACTGAAGAGTGTGTTAAAAAGCAGAGTCAGACTTTGCTGACAAAGGTCCGTATAGTCAAAACTGTGGTTTTTGTGATAGTCATGTAGGGATGTGAGAGTTGGACCATAAAGAAGGCTGAGTGCTGAAGAATTGATGCCTTTGAACTGTGGTGTTGGATAAGATTCTTGAGAGTCCCTTGCACTGCAAGGAGATCAACCAGTCAATCCTAAAGGAAATCAACCCCAAATATTCAGTGGAAGGACTCATGCTGAAGCTGAAGTTTCAATACTTTGGCCACCTGATGTGAAGAGCTGACCCATTAGAAAAGACCCTGATGCTGGGAAAGATTGAAGGCAGGAGGAGAAGGAGGAGATAGAGGACGAGATGGTTGGATGACATCATGGACTCAGTGAACATGAGTTAGCGCAAACTTAGGGAGATAGTGAAGGACAGGAAAGCCTGGTGTGCTGCAGTCCATTGGGTTGCAAAGAGTTGGACATGACTGAGCAGCTGAACAACAACAGTAGTAAGTGTAGATGAAACAGTGTAGAATATCATCATTTTTCAGGAACCATACTGATGATTGATCTAGGCAAAAAGGAATGTAGGATTGATTAAAACTGCCATATGAATGAGCCTTAAAAATGTTTTCCATTAAAGAAGCAAGACCCAAACGACCACATATTGTATGAATCCACTGATATAAGGTGCCTAAAATAGCCAAAACAATAAAGACAGAAAGTAGATTAATGGTTCTGAGAAGCTGGAAACAGCAGAGGAAAGGGGAACGACTGCTAAGGGGTGTAGGGTTTTTTTTCTGGGGTGATGAAAATGTTATGGAATTAGACAATGGTGATGGGTCACCTCTGAATCATACACTTTAAAATAGTGAATTTGGGGACTTCCTTGGTGGTCCAGTGGTTAAGAATCCACCTTCTAATGCAGACGACTCGGGTTCCATCCCTGGTCAGGGAACTAAGATCCTACATGCTTGGGCAACTAAGCCTGTATGCTGCAATTATGGATCTTGTGCACTCTGAAGCTGCGTGCCACAACTAAAGCCCAGGGCCACAGTGAAAGAGATTGTGTTCTAACAACCCAGCCAAATAAAGGAAAAAATAAATAGTTTTTAAAATAGTGAACTTTATAATACGTGAATTATATCTCCATAAAAAATTGATTTAGGCAAGAATCATCAAAAGATGCTAAAATGAGAAAGTAAGAGTGTGATCAGGAAAATAATATTTACTTAGATTCAAAATAACCCCCACAAATTAACTATCAATTACAAGATAAAAAGAAGTTTGCAATAGACAGATTTGGTGAACACCACCATAACCAAATGATCAAAATTAACTTCACGAGTTATGAGTGGAATTGACATCATGTAGCTCCTGATATGATAGCTTGAAAAGGGCATAGCATAATGTGGTATTCCTACCAAAAATGCATAACCTGTATTTGAGATAGACAAATCTAGATAACTACCCCATAATCTTTTAAAATTTTTATTTATTTTTATTTTTGGTTGTGCTGGGTTTTTGTTGCTGCTCATGGGATTTCTCTAGTTGTGACAGATGGGACTACTCTTTAGTTGAGGTGTGAGGGCTTCTCATTGAGGTGGCTTTTATTGCAGAGCACAGACTCTAAAGCTCGAGGGCTTCAGTAGTTGCCTCATGATGGAATGTGGAATCTTCCTGGACCAAATATGGAGACCATGTCCTCTGCACTGGCAGGCAGATTCTTAACCACCAGACTACCAGATAAGTGAAAGTCGCTCAACCGTGTCCGACTCTTTGCAACCCTACAGACTGTACAGTCCACGGGATTCTCCAGGCCAGAATACTGGAGTGGGTAGCCTATTCCTTCTCCAGGGGATCTTCCTGACCCAGGAATCGAACTGGTGTCTCCTGCATTGCAGGTGGATTCTTTACCAACTGAGCTATCAGGGAAGTGACTACCAGGTAAATTCCTCCATAATCTTAAAAATGATTACTGTCATGAAAGACAAAGACTATGAATTTGTACCAGCTTAAAAGAGACTAAAGCAACAAGCAATACGTGAACCGTGAACTTCCTGATGTTCAAGCTGGTTTTAGAAAAGGCAGAGGAACCAGAGATCAAATTGCCAACATCAGCTGGATCATGGAAAAGGCAAGAAAGTTCCAGAAAAACATCTATTTCTGCTTTATTGACTATGCCAAAGCCTTTGACTGTGTGGATCACAATAAACTGTAGAAAATTCTTCAAGAGAGGGGAACACCAGACCACCTAACCTGCCTCTTGAGAAATCTGTATGCAGATCAGGAAACAACAGTTAGAACTGGACATGGAACAACAGACTGGTTCCAAATAGGAAAAGGAGTACATCAAAGCTGTATATTGTCACCCTGCTTATTTAACTTGTATGCAGAGTACATCATGAGAAACGCTGGACTGGAAGAAACACAAGCTGGAATCAAGATTGCCGGGAAAAAATATCAGTAACCTCAGATATGCAGATGACACCAGCCTTATGGCAGAAAGTGAAGAGGAACTCAAAAGCCTCTTGATGAAAGGGAAAGAGGTAGAGGGAAGCCCAAGAATACTGGAGTGGGTAGCCTATCGCTCCTCCAGGGGATCTTCCTGACCCAGGGATCAAACCCATGTCTCCTACATTAGCAGGCAGATTCTTTACTAGTGAGCCACCTTGGAAGCCCATCCTTGTAATACCCTATGACAAAGATAAAGGTGCAAAAATCACTGAATTTTGAAGCTTTCTCTGTTTTGAGGGGGTGGTCTTAATCTTAAAATTTCCAATATATCTTTTGTTTTTCAGCTTTGGTTTGGAATCTAATTGTTGCATGGTAGAAACTGTAGAGAAAGCCAGGCATGACTAAGGGCTGAGGAAAAGCAGGTAACAACTAAAGCAAGGAAATGAACTGGAAGTGCTGTGGGTAGCTTATAGAGTTGGCATCTTTTCCTCACTCATGGGTCTGTAAACAGTTGGTAATTTTACCTATCATTGTTTCAGATCATAAAATTCTTTGAAGTTATTGAACCCAGGTTTCCCACCTTGCAGGCAGATTCTTTACCAACTGAACCACCAGGGAAGCTATATCTTCATAGAACCTGTTCCAATTTGATCTGAAATGAATTCACTTTTTACCTTGCTTTATTAGAGTTAGATACTTTCTTGGTAGATTGGATTGAAATTGAATTTCTGTAAATGGAATCATGCTTTTTCATTATAAAGGAAGCCCATAAAAAATCTTTCAAAAAGTGAACCATCACTGCCTTTGTCTATTCGGTGAATCCACTAGTTATGTGCAGTTTTGTTTGGCTTGAGATGGACATGTGGAAAGCCTTCCTGCTCCCTTATCTCTCCACATGTGGTCAACTAGTTAACATCTAGGGCAGGCTGACCCCTGAGCTAAGCAGCAGAATAAGACTTTGGCAACAATTTAAACCACTTCCTGCCAGTAAGCCCAGTTAAATTATCCTCTGTTTATGTATATTGGATCTGTGCCCCTATATTTCGTACACATCTTTTTTTTTAAGTAAAAATTTCAAAATAAATGATTGCTTTGTTTCAATTATTGCAACAAATGTTTGTTTTGGAGACATTTCCTGATCAAAACAAATACTTGTAACTAAAACAAATATTTGAACTTTTAGGAGTTCTGAGTTGTAAGTGTGGTTTTTACACCATCAGCAGGATTTTTACACTGTTGCTGAATAATGATCTCAAGTACAGGATGGATCTATACATTTTTAGATCTCTGTGTTTCTCGTTTCATTATTTATACCTTCCTTCTTTATTTCACAAAGTTAATCTGAGGCTAAGTGGAGACAGCAGCAAATGGGTGAGCTTTTGATTCTCTAGATTAAAGACATTCAAGTCAGTTTAGCGTGAGAAAGTTACTGTATAGACAGCATATTAAAAAGCAGAGACATTACTTTGTCAACAAAGCTCCATCTAGTCAAGTAAGTGGAGACAGCAGCAAATGGGTGAGCTTTTGATTCTCTAGATTAAAGACATTCAAGTCAGTTTAGCGTGAGAAAGTTACTGTATAGACAGCATATTAAAAAGCAGAGACATTACTTTGTCAACAAAGCTCCATCTAGTCAAGGCTATGGTTTTCCCAGTAGTCATGTATAGGTGTGAGAGTTGGACTATAAAGAAAGCTGAGCACCGAAGAACTGATGCTTTTGAGCTGTGGTGTTGAATAAGACTTTTGAAAGTCCCTTGGACTGCAAGGAGATTCAACCAGTCTATCCTAAAGGAAATCAGTGCTGAATATTCATTGGAAGGACCGATGTTGAAGCTGAAACTCCAATACTTTGGCCACCTGATACGAAGAGCTGACTCATTTGAAAAGAGTCTGATGCTGGGAAAGATTGAAGGCAGGAGGAGAAGGGGATGACAGAGGATGAGATGGTTGGATGGCATCACGGACTCAATGGACATGAGTTTAGGTAGACTCTGGGAGTTGGTGATGGACAGGGAGGCCTGGCGTGCTGCAGTTCATGAGGTCACAAAGAGTCAGACACGACTGAGCCACTGAACTGAACTGATCCTGGCCCCCGTTACCCATTTGCCCTCCTGGTTAGGGTGTATTTTGGGGGGATAGGATTGGGTTGGGTGCAGTGAAGTAAGGAGCTAAGCTATTTAATGATACCTTAACAAGATGGACTTTACAATGAAAAGAGTAAATTAAACCCAGACATTGTATTTCCTATCTGTTAGCCCACTCCAGTATTCTTGCCTGGAGAATCCCAGGAACGGCACAGCCTGGTGGGCTGCCGTCTGTGGGGTCGCACAGAGTAGGACATGAGTGAAGTGACTTAGCAGCAGCAGCAGCAGCAGCAGCAGCAGCAGCAGCAGCAGCAGCAGACTTGTAACTTATAAAATAGACTAATTAAAAAGAAGTTTGAGAGTTTCAATGGATTCTGATTAGCTATACATACTTTTTCCTTTTTAACTGCAGAAAAATCGTATAACACAAAACCTACCACCATAACCATTCTGAAAGTATAGTTCAGTAATGTTAAGTGTAGTCACATTGTTGTGCAATCAATCTCTGGAAAACTTTCATCCTGCAAAACTGAAACCCTGAGCTCACTAAACACCAACTATTCCTTCCTTCCTGCCCTCAGCCCTTGGCAGCCTCCATGCTACTTTCTATTTCAGTGAATTTGACTACTTATAGAAATGGAATTATTCCATTTATCTTTTTGTGACTAGTTTATTTCACTTAACATAATGTCCTCAAGTTTCATCCATGTTGTAGCATGTGTCAGAATTTCTCTCCTTTTAAGACTGCATAATATTCTATCATGTATTTGTATTAGATTTTGTTTATCCATCAGTGGACACTTCAGTTGCTTCCACCTCTTGGCTATTGTGAATAATGTGGCTATAAACATGGGTGTGCAAATATTTCTTCATGATCCGGCTCCCAGTTCTTCTGGATATATGCTCAGAGATGGGATTGCTGGATTGTATGGTACTTTCATTTTTAATATTTTGAGAAACTAGCATAGTGTTTACCATAGCAGCAACACTATTTTGCACTACCACCAACAGTGCACAGGGGTGTCAGTTTCTCCACGCTTTTGCCAACACTTGTAATTTTCTGTTTTTTTGATAGTAGCCACCTTAATGAGTGTGAGGTGATATCTCCTCAGGGTTTTATTTTTCATTTCCCTAATTATTACTGATATCGAGCATATGCTTGTTGACTATTTGTAGATCATTCCTGGAGAAATGTCTATTCAAGTTGTTGTTCAGTTTTTAATTGTTTTTGTTGTTGAGTTGTTGGAGTTCTTTTTATTCTGGATATTAGCAACATGCAAATGGTTTCTTCCATTCTATTGGTAGTCTTTTCACTGTGTAGACTGTGTCCTTAGATGCACAAAGGTTTTTCAGTTTGATGCAATCCCCTTTATTTATTTTTTCTTTTGTTGCCTGTGCTTTTAGTGTCATGTACAAGAAATGATTGCCAGCCAAATCCAGTGTCATGAAGCCATTGTCTATGTTTTTTTTTTGTTTTGTTTTTTTTTTGTTTTTTTTTAAGGAGAGACACAATTTTGGAACTTACCTTTAGGTCTATGATCTATTCAGAGTTAATTTGAAATTCTCTGGTGGATCAGTCCATAAAGAGTCGGCCTGCAATTCAAGAAACCCCGGTTCAATGCCTGGGTCAGGAAGATTTCCTGGGAAAGGAAAGTGCTACCCTCTCCGTGGGAAATCCTGTGGACAGAGGAAACTGACTGGCTATAGTCCATGGGATCATAAGAGTCGGACATAACTTTAGCAACTAAACCACCAGAAACTAAGGGTCAAACTTCTCTGCATAGATCCTTTGTATAGCTATCCAGTTTCCCTAGTATCATTTTTGAAGAGCCTGTCCTTTCTCCATTAAATGATCTTGGCATACTTGTCATAGATTTTTTGATCACATTTAATAAATGGGCTTATTTCTGGACTGTCCAGTCCATTCCTTTGGTCTATATACCTGTCTTTTGCTGCTCACACCCAGTTTTGATTACTATAACTTTATAATAAATTTTGAAATCAAAAAGTGTAATATCTCCAACATTACTCTTCTTTAATTATGTCTTTTAAGACACATGTTTAGACTGGATGAGCAGTTTTCTGTCACAGCTCATGTCTGAAATTCTATCATTAGATGCATTCTTTTAAATTTAAAGCTTTGACTGTAAGGAAAGATAGCTCACTAAACTTTCAGTTCAGCAAGTGTTTATTGGTTGCTAGATAGATAAGGCACTAGGGAGATTCAGTTCAATTCAGTCGCTCAGTTATGTCCGACTCTTTGCGACCCCATGAATCCAAGTACGCCAGGCCTCCTTGTCCATCACAAACTCCCGGAGTTCACTCAGACTCACGTCCATCAAGTCAGTGATGCCATCCAGCCATCTCATCCTCTGTCGTTCCCTTCTCCTCCTGCCCCCAATCCCTTCCAGCATCAGAGTCTTTTCCAATGAGTAAACTCTTCACATGAGTGGGCCAAAGTACTGGAGTTTCAGCTTTAGCATCATTCCTTCCAAAGAAATTCCAGGGTTGATCTCCTTCAGAATGGACTGGTTGGATCTCCTTGCAGTCCAAAGGACTCAAGAGTCTTCTCCAACATCACGGTTCAAAAGCATCAATTCTTCAGCGCTCAGCCTTCTTCACAGTCCAACTCTCACAGCCATACACGACTACTGGAAAAACCAGAGCCTTGACTAGATGGACCTTAGTCGGGAAAGTAATGTTTCTGCTTTTGACTATGCTATATAGGTTGGTCATAACTTTTCTTCCAAGGAGTAAGTGTCTTTTAATTTCTTGGCTGCAGTCACCATCTGCAGTGATTTTGGAGCCCCCCAAAATAAAGGCTGACACTGTTTCCACTGTTTCCCCATCTATTTCCCATGAAGTGATGGGACCAGATGCCATGATCTTTGTTTTCTGAATGTTGAGCTTTAAGTCAGCTTTTTCACTCTCCTCTTTCACTTTCATCAGGAGGCTTTTGAGTTCCTCTTCACTTTCTGCCATAAGGCTGGTGTCATCTGCATATCTGAGGTTATTGATATTTTTTCCCGGCAATCTTGATTCCAGCTTGTGTTTCTTCCAGTCCAGCGTTTCTCATGATGTACTCTGCATACAAGTTAAATAAGCAGATGACAATATACAGCCTTGATGTACTCCTTTTCCTATTTGGAACCAGTCTGTTGTTCCATGTCCAGTTCTAACTGTTGTTTCCTGATCTGCATACAGATTTGTCAAGAGGCAGGTTAGGTGGTCTGGTATTCCCATCTCTTTCAGAATTTTCCACAGTTTATTGTGATCCACACAGTCAAAGGCTTTGGCATAGTCAATAAAGCAGAAGTAGATGTTTTTTGGAACTCTCTTGATTTTTCCCTGATCCAGCAGATGTTGGCAGTTTGATCTCTGGTTCCTCTGCCTTTTCTAAAACCAGCTTGAACATCAGGAAGTTCATGGTTCATGTATTGCTGAAGCCTGGCTTGGAGAATTTTGAGCATTACTTTACTAGCATGTGAGATGAGTGCAATTGTGCAGTAGTTTGAGAATTCTTTGGCATTGTCTTTCTTTGAGATTGGAATGAAATCTGACGTTTTCCAGTCCTGTGGCCACTGCTGAGTTTTCCAAATTTGCTGGCATATTGAGTGCAGCACTTTCACAGTATCATCTTTCAGGATTTGAAATAGCTCAACTGGAATGCCATCACCTCCACTAGCTTTGATAAATAATGTTTAACATCCTTGAGGGAATGCGAATCTGAGTGCAATATTGGTTACCACATAGATCTGCTGAACTGATTCCATTGGCCTGGCTGACTGGACCAGTGTCTGTTTACTTCTTCATATATAGTCTTTCTAAAGTTATCTAGGTCTTCCCAGGTGGCACTAGTGGTAAAGAACCTACCTGCCAATGCAGAAGATGTAAGAAATGCAGATTCAGACCCTCGGTGGGGAAGATCCCTGGAAGGAGGGCATGGCAACCCACTCCAGTATTCTTGCCTGGAGAATCTGGTTGACAGAGGAGCCTGGCAGGCTACGGTCCATAGGGAAGCAAAGAGTCAGACACAACTGAAGTAATTTAGCACAAAGTTGTATATTTGGAAAGAAAAGGTGGATTTCATGGAATATTTTTCATACAAAGTGATGCAGCTAACTGTGTTCTCTCCTGTCATTAGAAAAGTATGTAAACAAAAATTATGGGAACATGTAAGTCGTAGTTAATCCAACTGAAAGAATCAAGGAAAGCTTCACAAAGGTTACATTTCACCTTTACCTAGAAAGATGAGAGTATTGGAATACTTGTAGAAGCTTTCTAAATTAAAAAGTGAAGAAAGTTATGTTGTTGTTTGCCGGGGTCCCGCCCCGGTGGATCCAGGGTGATTCGAAGGTGAGGATGGAGTAGGAGTCCTAGGAAAAAACTATCTAATTACAGATAGAGAGGGACTAGGAATTTAGCAGAGAAAAAGAGGCCGAATAACTTGGTTAACACAGGGTGCCAATCAGCACCTACGTAGGCCGCAGGCGTCTTCCTGTTCTCCCGAAGGAGAGGAGGCACTGAGGCCCCCCCGGTCCGATCTTAGAAGCCCAGGCAGAATTAGTAGGCTTGGTGGGTCCTATGCACCAGATGGGAATTCGACCAGAAAAATAGTAAGAGAGAGAGAAAGGGGCCGAATAACTTGGCTTACGTGGGGTACCAATAAAATTCCAGACAAGGAACTTGCACCATATGCATGGTGGGCATCCACGCTCCAGATGGGAATTCAGCCAGAAAATTGGGGAGCAGAAAGGAATGACATGAGGGAATCAGTCTTTCCAGAACTGATCCGATTTCTTTATTTTGGGGTTTGCTTATATACCTTTTGTTACATTATGGATGAATACAGAGTCACACGGGGGTCAGCAGTCCTGACCTTATCTAAATCAGGTGCTTTACATTAAAAAAAGTTTTAGGGGTTTTACATCATCTTCAAGCCATTTCTGCCTGCTGACATTTACAACTCTTTCTTTCTGATAACCAAAAAACTTACTTTTTCCAAGGGTGTTTTTCCTTAAACCAAGCACCACCCTCCAAA
>SJYC01144670.1:0-24125 GCA_006408675.1 Madoqua kirkii | reverse complement strand
CATAGCAAGGACACAGTGATTTATAACAAAGTACAGTGATCTATTACAAGAGAGAAAATTCATTAACTCAGAAAGTCTAATATTGCTAACATCAAAAACTACTATATTTCCTTTTCTACATTCCAAATACATTGATTTAATACATTCCCAGGTACCTAAAGGATATGGAGGCCTGGCGGCGATCATTGACTCAACAACAAGAAAAAGTCCTATGTTAATTAAGATTCTCAGAATACTCCAAAACTCTCTGTGCTGTTTATGGTTGAGAGGTAGTAAACCATCATGTGTCCACAGAGAGGTTTAACCTGAAACGCCCTTGTCCCACCTAGGGCAGGGAATTAGCGGCAATTATTGACACAACAATTGAAGAAACCCTTTATCAATATAATTCCCAACCAACCCTCTATACTAATAATTTCTAACTTTCCACAAGAATTTGCCTTTAGTAAGTCAAAACATCTCATGCCTCTCAAGGTTGGAGGGCTGTTGTGGCCGGAGGAACCTATACAGGCAGGCTAGATAACCTTCAGAGGAGTCCCGTAAGTTGAAACACTCTAGTCACGCCCAGGAATTTTTACTGCCTTGGAGCTGCACGTTTACTCCTTCTCGGAGAGAAACAGTTATGGGGGAGAGCGCCCCGTAGGTGAGTACAGGACAGACTCTGGTTTTGGGGTTAGATGCTCGGGAGCAGGGGAATTTCCTGAGACTTGGTCACACCTTTGCGTATGCCGAAGCCCCTTTCCTCATGACCTTTGCCATGGGCGGAGTTCCTCATTCTGGCCCCCAACAGTTGTTGTTCAATTGCTAAGTCATGTCCAACTCTTTGCAACCCCTGGACTATAGCACTCCAGGCTCCCTTCTCCATCACTCTCTCCCAGAGGTTGCTCAAATTCATGTCCATTGAGTTGGTGATGTTATCTGTCTCATTCTCTGCTGCCCCCTTCTCCTTTTGCCTTCAGTCTTTCCTATCAGGATCTTTTCCAGGTTCTTCACATCAGTTGGCCAAAGTAGTGGAGCTTCAGCTTCAGCATCAGTCGCTCCAGTGAATATTCAGGGTTTATTTCCTTTAGGATTGACTGGTTTGATCCTCTTGAAGTCAGTCCAAGGAAGTCTTAAGAGTCTTTCTCCAGCAGCACAGTTTGAAAGCATCAGTTCTTCAGCACTCAGTCTATTTTATGGTCCAACTCTCATATCCGTACACGACTACTGGAAAAACCATAGCTTTGACTATAAAGACCTTTGTCAACAAAATGATATCTGTGTTTTTTAATATACTGTCTAGGTTTGTCATTGGTTTCCTTCCAAGGAAAGGAGCAAGTGTCTTTTAAGTTCATGGCTGCAGTCACCATCCACACTAATTTTGGAGCCCAAGAAAATAAAATCTGAACGTGCATGTTCAGTGAGTTTGACTGTTTGTGATCCCATGGACTATAGCCCATCAGGCTCCTCTGCCCATGGGATTTCCCAGACAAGAATACTGGAGTGGATTGCCATTTCCTTCTCTGGAGGATCTTCCTTACCCAGGGTAATGAACCCACATCTCCTGAGTCTCCTGCATTGGCAGGTGAATTCTTTACCACTTGAGTCACTGGAAAGAGTGAAGAATGGCATGAGGACATTTCAAACAAGAGGAACAGTAAAAGCAAATAAATGAACCATGTAAACACTCAGAAGATCAGAAAAATGCAGGTGGGTACAGGATTTTGCACTTTAATTCTGTAGACCAGTAGGGATTCTTTTTGTTCTTAATTCTTTTAAAATTCTTGTGTCAGTTATCAATTTATTGCCTCTGAGCTCTAAATTCACTCTTGCCTGCCCTGTGAAGATGTTTTCCTTCCTAGAGAGATGTTGCAGCAGAAAAGGGTTTTCTTGCTGGTTCCTGTGAGCTTGCTTGACAGGCTCCTACAGTAAGCATGTGGGTGGCTTCTCCTTCACCGGCTTCTAAACGGTATTAGGAGCAGCACCCTGTGATCAGCAGCTCTCCCTGGCACCTCCTCCTCCCTTGGTGGTTTTGTATTAAAGTGCCTTGGTCTCCCTCCTGGAGAACAGTTTTCTCTTTCAGTAAGTTCTAGAGGGTGGGTTATTTCCAGCAACTTTTGTCGGCACAGCACAACACAACAGCAACTTTCCTGCTGTCCTATGAACCACAGCTCTGCCCTCCCACAAAGTCAGGGTCTCAGCCCTTGAGGAGCCTCTTCCTTCAGTGTTGTATCTTAGTTCAAAGAATATGGCTACTCCTTATATTTGCCATTTCTATATTCTTTAGAGTTCTCTTTATTGCTTACTAGCCAACCTCTCATTGTTCCAGTCTGCTACTATATTCAATCTTGATATTAAAGTTTTCTTGTTCAAATTACTATGTGGTTTCTCTCTCTTGACTGGACTCAGATTGATAAAGTAGTGAAACCGATTTTTTATGATGGATATCTTTCAAGAATCCTAATACAGAGAACAGATAAAAGCAGATCTTTTTTAATCGAAGCCAAGTGGGAAGATCCAAGATTCATCTCATTCAATCTTTCTTTTGTTCCCTGAAGAAATTTATCAAAATCTACTGCTCTACGAATACTTGAAAACTATTGCTGTGGGCAATTGGGAGCCATCTTGAGTTGAGAAATGACTTGATCAGTGGTGTGTTTCAGGAAAATGATTCTAGTAATAATAGAGAGACTACAGTGGAAAGCAGAGAGTTGGTAGGTAGTGATGTCTATTAGGAGGATAGAGTGGTAGTTACAGAAAAATAAGATTTGGGGACTGAAATAGAGCAGAGACTTTTAGGATGGAAAAGAGAAATGCACAGAAACTTTAAAATTGCCAAAAATGGAAAAAAAAAACAAACAAACAAACCTGAGACTACTCAATGACTGGATGTTGGAAATCAGGTACTGGAAAAAGAGTTAAAAGGTGACACTGTTACACAGACTCAGCAATGGGATGACTGGATGGGCCGTTAATGAGCATGAGGACCATCAGGAAAGGCTCAGGTTGGGGGTGAGAGGAGAGAAAATGATTTGGGGCCTATTGAGATTGAATGCCTGTGAGGCACCCAGAAAATGATAACAGCTCTAATTCTTTGAATACTTACCAGGTGCCCATGACTCTGGCAGGTGTTCTAATTTTCTTTATGCTCTATTTTTAAATGTATCCAGGATTTTGTTTTCATAGTATAGTAAGATGACAGACTCAAAAACAACTACTTTGAAAGGTGAGTTTGTCACTTACAGTTCCCGAGAGGAAGAGGCACACCACACACCCACAGACACACAGTCCTCTGTCCCCCCACTCCACGTGAAGTCACGTGGGGAAGCACCACAGTCAGGTACGAGATGGAAGGAACAGAGAGGAAGGTGTGGTCGCAGCCTTTATTGTGTTTTTTGTAGGACAGAATAGGTGAAGCAAGGGAGGCAAGTTGACCAAGTTTAGAATTGGATAGCTTGAATAATTTCAGTAGACTCTGGGCTCCTGGGTTATCTCTGGTTCCACTGTACTTTTCTCTGGCATGGTTTACGGCAAGGGTTTAGTGTTCCAAACTACCAGAGGCTGATAAAAGGAGTTGGTTGGACCCTGAATTGGTCAGTGTGCATATCAAAGGCATGTTCAAAGACAAGTTGTTTTCTGGGGGAGAATGGATACATGTATATGTATGGCTGAGTTCCTTCACTGTTCACCTGAAACTATCACAACATTGTTAATTGACTATACCCCAATACAAAATAAAAAGCTTAACGTTTGGAGGAAAAAAAGAAAAAAAGACAAGTTGTTTGCTATCTCAGGGAATATGTTAACCCTGAGAGGACCAGTCTTTCGCCAGGTTGAAATGCCCCAAGACGTCAAAGCATTGTAAGATATAGAAAATGAAAAACATGATCAATACATTCTCTCTAATCTCTCTTCTTCTCCCAGTGATCTTATCTTCCATTCTATCACAGCTACTTACTCTCATAGTCACGTAGTAGACCATGTCATTATCAGTGACTGCAATTTTTTTCTACCTGTTTCAAACATCCCAATCTCTGGCCATCTCTTCCTGTCTTTGCAGCTCACTGCCTCTAATACCTTATTGTTAAGAATCCTCTGAACCCACTGGGACCTACCTCCATTGATCACACTGTTCCTCATCCTCCTCAGAACACCTCTTCCTGCCTAACTCTGCTAAAATTCCACTGATAGTCATGATCTTTACTCCCTTGTAGAAATCCTCTACTCTCTCACCCTTTCTTGCTTTATTGTGTGTGCTTGTACACGCTCAGTCACTTCAGCCGTGCCTGACTCTTTGAGGCCTTATGGACTGTAGCCCTGCCAGACTCCTCTGTCCATGGTATTCTCTAGGCAAGAATACTGAAGTAGATTGCCATGCCCTCCTCCAGTGCTTTATCATACTTCTGGATAAACTATGGTTTCAGTTCAGTTCAGTTCAGTCACTCAGTTGTGTCCAACTCTTTGTGACCCCATGGACTGCAGCACACCAGGCCTCCCTGTCTATCACCAACTCCTGGAGTTTACCCAAACTCACGTCCATGGAGTTTCTCATCCTCTGTTGCCCCCTTCTCCTCTCACCTTCAATCTTTCCCAGCATCAGGCTCTTTTTTCAAATGAGTCAGTTCTTCCCATCAGGTGGCCAAAGTATTGGAGCTTCAGCTTCAGCATCAGTCCTTCCAATGAATATTCAGCACTGATTTCCTTTAGGATGGACTGGTTGGTTCTCCTTGCAGTCCAAGGGACTTTCAAAAGTCTTCTCCAACACCACAGTTCAAAAGCATCGATTCTTTGGTGCTCAGCTTTCTTTATAGTCCAACTCTCACATCCATACATGACTACTGGAAAAACCAAAGCCTTGACTAGATGGATCTTTGTTAGCAAAGTAATGTCTCTGCTTTTTAATATGTTGTCTAGGTTGGTCATAACTTTCCTTCCAAGGAGTAAGCGTCTTTTAATTTCTTGGCTGCAGTCACCATCTGTGGTGATTTTGGAGCCCCCCAAAATAAAATCTGCCTCTGTTTCCACTGTTTCCCCATGTACTTGCCATGAAGTGATGGGACCAGATGCCATGATCTTAGTTTTCTGAATGTTGAGCTTTAAGGCAACTTTTTCACTCTCCTCTTTCATTAAGGAGCTCTTTTGTTCTTCATCAGTTTCTGCCATAAGGGTGGTATCATCTGCATATCTGAGGTTATTGATATTTCTCCTGGCAATCTTGATTCCAGCTTATGCTTCATCCTGCCCAGCATTTCTCATGATGTACTCTGCATAGAAGTTAAATAAGCAGGGGGATAGTTTATAATATGGTTAAAGTATGATTAGATCCTGTTCTCTACTTACTCCTGACTGCCCAAAACAAAACCCCCCCAAAACTAACCATGCTGATTGTTCTTACTTTAAACTCATGATCATGCCTCTCAAAAGTACCTTACTGCTGCTCTGCAGTCACTGTACATTTTCCAAGTTCATTTCCTCTACTGTTTTTCTAATGATTATTTCACACCATCTCCTCTCTTCTCTAACTTTAAATATTTTTCCATCTCCCCATCTACATTCAGTTATTGATCTGACCTCTAATTGCTTCAATGACAAAGAGGACACAATCAGAAGAGGACTTCTACAAACTCCTCATTTCACACGTACTCACTGACCTGTACTTACCCATGTACTCTGACTTTCTTTTGTTACTTTGGATGAATTTTCTGTCTTTTTATTTTTTAGCCATGCTGCATGGCATATGAAATTTAAGTTCCCTGACCAGGAACCAAACCCATGCCCACTACATTGGAAGCAGGGAGTCTTAACCACTGGACACCAGAGCAGTTCCTGGATGAATTTTCTAGTTCCCAGCGAGGGCTAACCTTTCTGCCTGTGTAGTAGATCCCTCCTTCCCTCCTCTATTCAAGGAATCACTCCAGCAATTTCTCTTTCTATTAAAGTTCTCTCTTTACTTGGTATTTCTCCTCACCATGCGTACATGCCATTAGTTTTCCCATCTTAAAGAAAAAGCAAACAGAAACTCTTGACCTCACATTAACTTGCGGTAACTTGACGTTCCAGTTACTACTCCATCTCTCCCCTTCCTTTCACAGTAAAACTCCCCTAAAGATTTGGCCCCATTTGCTGCCTCTAATTTCTCTTATCTTATTCTGTCTTGATTCCCCTGCAATCAGGCTTTTACCCTGGCTGCATCTTCAACAATGCTCTTAATAAGGTCTCTGGGGAGCTACTCATTGTTAAATCTAATGGCCAATTGTTAGTTCCCATCTTATTTGACTTGTCAGGAACATTTGTGACAGTTAGCCATTCTACCTTTTAAAAATACTTTCTGCATCTGGCTTTCAGCTTGTATGTCATCCTGATTTTTCTTCTACCCAGCTAGTCTCTTCTTTTGTTTTCTCTTCATTTCCCTGATCTCCTAACATTGTGATGCCCTAGGGCTCAGCCCTTGATCGTCTCTTTATTCTTATATTCACTCGCTAGGTAGTCTCAGCTACTGCCTTTTTTCTTCAAAAGTATATATTTGCCTGCACTGGGCTTATTTTTATTTGTTTGGCTTGCAGCTTGTGAACTCTTAATTGTGGCATGTGGGATCTAATTCCCTGATCAGGGATCAAACTTGGGCCCCCTGCCTTGGGAACATGGAGTCTTAGCCACTGGACCACCGGGGAAGCCGCTGGATGGTCCCTTGTTGTATCCTCAGATGGTGGAGAGCAGAGAGAGTTAGCTATCTTGTTCCCCTAGTAAGACTCCAAGTCTCATCATGGGACTGCACATTCTTGACTTCATAGTTCGCCTCTTCATATAAGTGGATTTGCCATAAAGCAAAGGAAGTTTAAGTGTCAGGCTCTTTCATTTCCTATAGTCCCTTTATCTCACATTCAGATGATGTTTTAATGAAGGATGGTGAGAGAGATGGTGAGTTGATAGGAGGGCAGCTGGATATTTGAATCTCAATGTTCCAATTAAGTGTTGGGACAGCTAGGCATGATCTGCCCCCATCTCTCATTGCTAGGGATCAGCATGTCTCAGAAGTAGGGCCAGAAACTTGCATCTAAAGAATCTGGAGCATTTGTTAAAAATGACATTTCTTAGGCCTTATCCAAAATCTACCAAATCAGAACCTCTGAAAATCTTCACTGTAAATAAACTCCACAGCTATTCCTTAGACATGGCGTAGGGTTAGCTTTCCTCTGTTCATGTGTTTCCCCATTCCTTCTCCCATGGCACAGTCTATGAGGAAGCTGATATTTTTAGATTGCTTAATTGTGTACTCAAGTTCATAGTATTGTTAGAACTCAGATTTTCTCATCAGTTAACTATTCTAGAATTTTCTTTTCTCTTGTTTTCAGGCACTGGCCCAAAAATGTGATTTTCATTTGTGCGAAATACGTCATCCTACTTTTTTGATAAATAAATACTTTTGATTTTCCCCCCATAAATTTGGATTTGTGATTCTTTTCAAACATATTGGCTCATGTATGCCTTGAATAGCTAGAATCGTGCGTTAGCAGAGTAGATGTGAGCAAATATCCAGTGAACAAGATTAGATGACCATGACGCACAGTAGAGGGATGTTTACACTTATTAGTCATTGAAATGAAATGGGGGGGTCAGCTCTTGAAGGTCTGTGGGGCTTAGGGAGTGGCAGAGGCATTGTTACCCATGTGAGCCACAAGAGTCTGACGTTCGAAGAAATTATTCCCCTAGGAAGGTCCTCATCTGCGAAACTTCAGGATCGAAAGTGGTTCTGATTCAAGACTAAATAGAGACTCCTGCCTACAGAGGCTTCAAAAGAAATGATGGTCCATGACTCACTAATAACTGCTTCATATTTTCCTAGGCTTCATTGAAATGTCACCATGGTTTGGAGTCCTAAACCCTAAGCAACAAGCTAAAATGATTCTGAAGCTTAAAAAACAAAAAAAGCTGGCAACCTTTGGATGGAAACACCACATAGAGCAGTTCAAATGTCTTGATAATCCTCTGGTCATTGCCCCATGCCCACTGGAGGGGGCAGGTGTGAGGGCGTAGGTATGGTGGACAGTTGTGCAGCAGAGCCAGATGAGAAAGAGAGGGAGGAGTTAAGGAGCAAAGCCAATGACCTGCCTATCAGAAAAGAAGATGCCAGAAGCTGAGAGGGTGGATGGCAGAACTGGAGGCACAGAATGGTAGTCAACAGTCAAGAACTTATCAAACAAAATGAGATGGCAAGAGCTGCAGCCTAGGGGTGCCTGACATGTTTCTGAGTCTGGTGGGGTCTGAACTAATAGTTGCGGTTCAGACCCCATCTGCTTGATTCAAGTACATCTCAGACAGCAGAAGGCCAGTGAGAAGGGCTTTTTTTTTTTTTTAAAAGAAGTGGATTTATTTAGAGAAACACACTTCTCAGACCAGAGAAGGCAATGGCACCCCACTCCAGTACTCTTGCCTGGAAAATCCCATGGACAGAGGAGCCTGGAAGGCTGCAGTCCATGGGGTTGCTGAGGGTTGGACACGACTGAGTGACTTCACTTTCACTTTTCACTTTCATGCATTGGAGAAGGAAATGGCAATCCACTCCAGTGTTCTTGCCTGGAGAATCCCAGGGACGGGGCAGCCTGGTGGGCTGCCCTCTCTGGGGTTGCACAGAGTCAGACATGACTGAAGCGACTTAGCAGCAGCAGCAGCACACTTCTCAGACAGAGCATGGGCCATATCAGAAGGTGAGAGTGGCCGGAGGGTCTTTTTAAACAAAAATGATTAAAGTAGAGTTGATTTATGATGTTGTATTAGTTTCTGTTCTACGGCAAAATGATTCAGTTATACATATGCATATACACATATATTCCTTTTCATATTCTTTTCCATTATGGTTTATCATAGGATATTGAATATCCTGTGCCATATAGTAGGGCCTTGTTGTTTATCCATCCTATATACAGTAGTTTGCATCTGCTAAGTCCAAACTGGCAATCTACCCCTCCCCTCACCTCCTCCTTGACCCTCTAGTCTATTCTGTATGTCTGTGAGTCTGTTTATATCTTGTAGATAGGTTCATTTGTGTCATATTTTAGATTCCACAAGTAAGTGATATCATAAGATATTTGTCTTTCTCTCCTGATTTACTTAGTATGGTAATCTCTAGGTCCAACCATGTTGCTGCAAATGGCATTATTGCATTCTTTTAAAATTTCTGTGTAGTATTTCACTGTATATATGTGTCCTGTCTTCTTTTTTAAATTAATTTATTTTTTAATTGGAGGATAATTGCTTTACAGAATTTTGTTGTTTTCTGTCAAGCCTCAACATGAATCAGCCATAGGTATGCATATATCGTCTACCTGTCCGGGGTCCTATCTTCTTTATCTATTTATCTGTCAGTGGACACTTAGGTTGTTCCCACGTCTTGGCTATTGTAAATGGTGCTGCTATGAACATTGGAGTGCATGTATCTCTTCTAAGTATGGTTTTCTCCCGATATATGCCTGGGAGTGAGATCGCAGGATCATTGCATATATCGTCTACCTGTCCGGGTCCTATCTTCTTTATCTATTTATCTGTCAGTGGACACTTAGGTTGTTCCCACGTCTTGGCTATTGTAAATGGTGCTGCTATGAACATTGGAGTGCATGTATCTCTTCTAAGTATGGTTTTCTCCCGATATATGCCTGGGAGTGAGATCGCAGGATCATATGGCAACTCTTTTTTTAAATTTTTTGAGAAACTGTCATACTGTTTCCAGTTGGCTGCACCAACTTACATTCCCACTAACAATATAGGAGGGTTCCCCTTTCTCTACACCCTGAGAAAGGGTTTTAAAGAACTGAGTTCTTGCCCTCCTACTCAAATTCTGAACTTTGTTGTCTCTGAAGGAATTAAGAAATTGTTACCTCTCTGAAAGTTTCTGTATTGTTGCCTTGTTACAAAATGTCAAGTGCATGCTGGTAACTAAAGTCCTTGAGCCTCATTCAGATGTCCTTCGTGTACTGGTCATCTCTTAGGTTGACCCAAGTATAGTGTCAGGGGCTGGGATGAAGGATAAAGGGCTTAGGAGAAACGGTCCCCAAGGATGGGTGGTCAGGAATCCACTATCTCAAGGGGCTTGGCAAACTGGGCCACAACACTCTTATCAGAGGAAATTTTGTATGGTGAGTTGGGACAATATTTGGCAGAACTAAGAAATAGTTTTAAGTTCTGGGATGTCATCTCAGAGAGCAGGAGGTGAGGGAGGAGGCTGGTGATAGGAAAGCTCATATTGGAATCTCTAACTGGGCTAATAATGTTCTAGGCTGGACTCTGACACTAAGTTCGAACTTGCAGGGTTAAATGTGAAACCATGGCAGACAGGGACCTAATCTTACAGGTGGCGCCAGCACAGTGAACAGTAGGAGAAGGCTCTTGGTCAGTCCAGCAAAGAGCATTTAGGAACTCTGCTGCCCTCACCATCAGAATTGGGCTATTATCTAAGAAAGAGAGTCTGCTCCATTCAGGGACCTGGCCCCTGAGCCATTTGACCTGTTTTGGCCTTAGTTTTCTTTCTTTCTTTTTTTTTTGGCCGTGCTGTGTCTTGGTTGCTACATTTGAGATTTTTGTAGTTACAGCAAATGGGGACTATTCTTTAGTTGCAATTTGTGGACTTCTGATTGTGGTGGCTTCTCTTGGCGCAGAGCATGGGCTCTAGGGTCTGAGGGCTTCAATAGGTGCCCCACGCCGTGTGGAGGCTTCCAGGACTAGGGATCAAACCCATGTCCCCTGCATTGGGAGGTGGTTTCTTACCCACTGTGCCACCAGAAAAGTCCCTGTCCTTGGTTCTTTCTCCTGACTCCTCTGTTATACATCCATAGTTCACTTGACAAGCTCTTGAGACACCCTTCCACACTGTCACATGTTGAGAATGAGTATATGAACACCCACCTTCCCCCTTGGGAACATCTTCCCAACATTTAGCCTAGTAAAACTTGAGCTGGGTCCTTGAATAGGATCTGCACCACCTGGGCCTCTCACCCTTACCCTGGGCCAGGGGTGAGGAGGAAATGAGAAACAAGGGCACAAAGGAAGGTGTATTTTGTGTTCCTCTCTCTTTCCTCCTTGTGTTATTACCCTCTCCTTAAACTACCATCACAATCACTTAATACCTTAAAAAACAAAAAAGCTTCCTTTTCTCTGTTGTCAGATTTCACAAACAATATGGTGGTCTGCTTTCTACCTGTAATTCACTGAGGACTCCAAGTCAGCCTCCACATTTCTTTTCTATTACCATGTATTGCTTGGGAACATTACTGCTTTGTGAGCTCTCAAAAAGTAGGTTGGGAGGCTAATTAAGATGGTTCACTGAGGTTCTTTAATAAGAGGGAATTCAGAGGAATGAGAAACATATACTTAAGGATAGAAGCAAAACCAATTGGAAGGCTGAAAATGACATTTAATCTTTCAGGTCACAATGATGTCATTTGCTGCCCTAAATTAGTGGAAACATAAACTATCTCTATTTCTATTATTCAAATACACTAGTTTCACCTCTTCCATTCTAGTGTGCATTGCACTCGCATTTTACATGCTTGTAAACAAAAAACAAAGTACAGAACGTTTTATTCAGCTGTTTTTTAGCAAAACATATCAGAAACATTTTTTTCTTGATGTTATAGAAGGTTGGTAGTTATAATGTGAAATATCTATAATTTATCTACTCATTTACCAAGTATTGGCCATTTCAGTTGTTTCCAACTTTTTATTTGCATTATAGGTGATATAGAAACATTTAGTGGATATAGCTTTTATTTAAAAAAAAACTTTAGGATAGTTTCTTAAAGATGTTATTGAAGTTAACTGTGGATATTTTAAGGTCAAAGAGTCTCATATTGGAATATAAAATAGTTCCTCATTGGTATAAACTGGTTAACTAGTTTCAGGTTTAAAATGCTTGTAAACCTATGTCTCCACCTCTTTCTAATTAAAAGTAAATTTTCCTCTATTTGTATAATAACTGTTTAGTGTGCACTCCCTCTAATCACAGGGCCATGGGGAGCAAGGCAGAAAGGTGGGGTAAGATAGACAGTAAACGTACAGATAAGGAGACAAGGTAGCCTTAGATGGCAATGACATAGAGTGTGACAAGATGCACGTGAAGTGTAATTGGGATTGAACAGGTCAGTTGGGTCTGGGTGGCAGTGGGGAAGTGAGGTTGAGTCATGACCTAAAGGCAAGACTGTGCTAGCCAAGAAGGATGCAAGTGAGAGATGTCAGGCGAGAGAACTGCAAATGCAAATGGCCCACAGCCAGAAGGAACTCGGTGCTTCTCACAGAAATCCAGGTGGGCGGGTGATAGTGAGAAGGACAGTGACAAGTTGAGGAAAAGATCACGTAGACTCTTCTGGACCATGGGAACGAGACTGGATTTTATTCTAAGGCCTCCAGGAAGCTACTGTAGTCTTTTCAGTGGGAAATAACATGTTCTGATTTGAAAAGGTCACTGGTGGATGAAAAAGTCAGGAGCTGTTTTAATGTCATCTTTGTTAAATAGATAATTAAAAAAAAAAAAAAAAAAAAAACTACTGGGGAGTTTTGAGCTAGGAGGTCATGTGAGCTGCTATATTGTAAATGGATCATTCTGGCTACAGGGAAGCTCCAGGAAGCTACTGTAGTCTTTTCAGGGAAGAGAATAGTCAGAGTTATAAGATCTGGCAGAAGTGGAGTGAGGGCAGGGGATGGAAGCATGGAGACCAGTTAGGAGGGTCTCATATCAGGCAAGAGATGGTGGGGGCTTGGACCAGGGTGGAAGAAGGGAAGGTAGCCAGAAGGGATCAGATTTTGGATATCCTTCCAGCTTAGAAGAGACCAAAGAAAATACAGATAAAATACAGAGAGAAGTCAAAGATGTCAGCAAAATCCAAACAAATGAAAGAATGAAGACATTTCCTGAGATGGGGAACACTGGGAGGAAGGTTAGGGTGAAAAGAATTAAGAGTTCTGTTTTGAACCTACTAAGTTATAAATCAGCTTTATAGAGGTATGATTTGCATATGGTAAAGTGCACACATTTTAAAAAATTTAAATATGATAGCATAGTTTTATTTCCAAATGCTAAACAAATCTTGAAACTAGCCAAAATTTTTGTGATATAATATCCTTTTACCTAGATTCAAGCAACTTATATTTTATTTGTTTTTTTTTAAAATTTATTTAGTTATTTTAATTGGAGTCTAATTAGTTTACAATATTGTGGTGGTTTTTGCCATACATCGACATGAATCAGTCATGGATGTACACGTGTCCCCCCATCGTGAACCTCCCTGACACCTCCCTCCTCCCTTCATCTCTCCAGGTTGTCCCAGGGCACCGATTTTGAGTGCCCTGCTTCATGCATTGAACTTGCCCCAGTCATCTGTTTGACATATGGTAATATATGTGTTTCAATGCTGTTCTCTCGTATCGCGCCACCCTTGCCTTCTCCCACGTAGTCCAAAAGTCTGTTCCTTACATCTGTGTCTCTTTTGCTGTCTTGCATAGACAATCGTCATTACTGTCTTTCTAAATTCCATATATATACATTAATATATAATATACATTAATAACTGTTTTGGTGTTTCTCTTTCTGATTTACTTCACTCTGTGTCGTAGGCTCCAGTTTCACCCACCTCATTAGAATTGACTCAAATGCATTTTTTTCTTATAGCTGAGAAATATTCCATTGTGTATATGTGCCACAACTTCGTCATCCCTTCGTCTGCTGATGGACATCTAGATTGTTCCATATCCTAGCTTTGTAAACAGTGCGGCAATGTCTCTCTCAGTGCTGGTTTCCCCGGTATGTTTGCCCCGCAGTGGGACTGCTGGGTAGTGGGGCAGTTCTATTTCCAGTTTTTTAAGGAATCTCCACACTGTTTTCCATAGGGCTCTACTAGTTTGGATTCCCACCAACAGTGTAAGAGGGTTCCCTTTTCTCCTCTCCTTCACCAGAATTTAATGTTTGTAGACTTTTTGATGGCAGCCATTCTGAAATGGTACCTCATTGTGGACTTTGATTTGCATTTATCTGATAATGAGTGATGTTGAGCATTTTTTCGTGTGTTTGCTAGCCATCTGTATGTCTTCTTTGGAGAAGTGTCTGTTTAATTCTGTGGCCCGTTTTTTAATTGGGTTGTTTATTTTTCTGGTATTGAGCTGCATGAGCTGCTTGTATATTTTGGAGATTAATTCTTTGTCAGTTGCTTCATTTGCTATTATTTTCTTCCTTTCTGAAGGCTGCCTTTTCACCTTGCTTATAGTTTCCTTCGAGGTATAAAAGCTTTTAAATTTAATTAGGTCCCATTTGTTTATTTTTGCTTTTATTTCCATTACTCTGGGAGGTGGGTCATAAAGGGTCTTGCTGTGATTTATGTCAGAGAGTGTTCTGCCTATGTTTTCCTCTAAGAGTTTTATAGTTTCTGGTCTTACATTTAAATCTTTAATCCACTTTGAGTTTACTTTTGTGTGTGGTGTTAGAAAGTGTTCTAATTTCATTTTTTTCCAGGTAGTTGACAGGTTTTCCCAGCACCACTTGCTGAAGAGATTGTCTTTTCTCCAATGTATATTTTTGCCTCTTTTGTCAAAGATAAGGTGTCCGTAGGTGTGTGGATTTATCTCTGGGCTTTCTATTTTGTTCCACTGATCTATATTTCTGTCTTTGTGCCAGTACCACACTGTCTTGATGACTGTAGCTTTGTAGTATAGTATGAAGTCAAGCAGGTTGATAAGTGCACACATTTTTTAAAACATTTATTTGTATTTATTTGGCTCCTCCAGGTCCTTCATTGCAGCATACAGGATTTAGTTCCCTAACCAGGGGTTGAATCTGGGCCCCTGCATTGGGAGTGAGGAGTCTTAGCCACTGGACCACCAGAGGAGTCCCAGAGTGCACATGTTTTGATGAGTTATGTCAAATGTACAGGCTCATGCAAGCACTACCACAATCAAGATATAGAATATTTTTTGAAATTTCATATAAAAATACTGTACTTTAAAACTTATTTTCTCTCCAAAATGATATAACTTCTTAGAAATGATTTTAAAACATAAAAATTAAAAGTTATTTCAGAACACCAAAAAGTCAGGACAAAGGGTATAACTTCTTAGAAATGATTTTAAAACATAAAAATTAAAAGTTATTTCAGAACACCAAAAAGTCAGGACAAAGATATAACAGAATTGGCAAGTTTATAACTACATAAGATATATTTGGTTTATAATGTTTTTGTAGTGTTTAGCTTTTAAGCATTTATTTCACACTCATTTGTACTAAGTGCCTACGCCTGGGAAACACTGCTGATCAAGATCCACAGGTTTCTTGCCTCCATTAGTCTTATGGTCAAGCAGGAAAGAGAGAACTACCAAAAAAATTTTCTAAATATAATTTTAGGGGAAGTAGGTGATGTAAAAAAACACCCTGAAACAAAAAAGCAAGTGTGTGTTTATACTAATTAAGAAATAAATTTGACCTGACACCATAAAGTATCTAGAAGAAAACAGAGAATTAAGCTCTTGTGACATCAGTCTTGGCAATGATTTTTTTGGATTTGACATCAAAAGCAAGCACAACAAAAGCAGGGTGGGGGAGTGGGACTACATCAAACTGCAAAGTTTCTGCACAGCAAAGGAAAGTGAAAGTGAAAGATGCTCAGTCGCATTCAGAATTCTCCAGGCCAGAATACTGCAGTGGGTAGCCTTTCCCTTCTTCAGGGGATCTTCCCAACCCAGGTCTCCTGCATTGCAGATGGATTCTTCACCAGCTGAGCCACAAGGGAAGCCCAAGAATACTGGAGCCTGTCCCTTCCTCAGTGAATCTTCCCGACTCAGAAATTGAACTGGAGTCTCGTGCATTGTAGGTGGATTCTTTACCAACTGAGCTATCAGGGAAGCCCCACAGCAAAGGAAAGCATCTACAAAATGAAAAGGCAAACTATCGGGTGGGAGAAAATCTTTGCAAATCATTCATCTGTTCTTACTGTTTAGCAGCTAAGTCGTGTCTGACTCTTTGCAACCCCATGGACTGCAGCATCAGAAGCAGAAGATATTAAGAAGAGGTGGCAAGAATACACTTAACTATATCAAAAAGATCTTCACGACCCAGATAATCATGAAGCTGTGATCACTCATCTAGACCCAGGCATCCTGGAATGCTAGTAAAATATATTTTAAATAAATCATGATTTGTTATCTAAGAGAGAAGTACATTTACATAAATAATTAAAATCCACAGAAGCAAAAAACATAATAAGAAAGAAAATAAGAAACAAAGAACAAAAGCAATTAATAGTAAAAAGTCACAAACACTGCAATTATTGATCTAACTTTGTCAAATATCACTTTAAGTGTGAATAGTCTATCAGTTAAATGATAGATTGTCATGCATTTTTTAAAAAATGTCCAACTATAAGTTGATTAAAACAAATCAGGTTTAACTATAAATATTCAAAGAGGTTAGAGTAAAAATGTTGAAGAAGGAATACCATGTTAACACGAATGAAAAGAATGCGAGGATGGGCATATTAATTTCAAAAAACAAGAGGGATATTCATAACGATAAAATATTCAGTTATCCAGTAAGAGATAACAGTTCTGACACTATATACATATAACTGCTGCTGCTGCTACTAAGTCGCGTCAGTCGTGTTCGACTCTGTGTGACTCCATAGATGGCAGCCCACCAGTCTCCTCTGTCCCTGAGATTCTCCGGGAAAGAATACTGGAGTGGGTTGTGATTTCCTTCTCCAGTGCATGAAAATGAAAAGTGAAAGTTAAGTCGCTCAGTTGTGTTCGACTCTTTGCAACCCTGTGGACTGTAGCCCACCAGTCTCCTCCGTCCACGGGATTTCCCAGGCAAGAGTCCTGGAGTGGGTTGCCATTGCCTTCTGCTATACATGTAACAACAGAACATAAAAATACATGAGACAAAAACTACTAGACTTGAAAGAAGAGGTATCTAGTCATTGTTAGAGACATCATTGCTTCTTTATCAGTAATTGATAGATCAAACAGGTGGAATTTTAATAAAGATATTCTTTCTACATAAATGCAAGTTTTGGAAATAAAACATCCTTCAAAAAAGTATTAGTCAAGAATTCTAACCCAAAAGGTTTTTCTCATTTAAATCCAAACAGTTCAGTTCAGTCGCTCAGTTGTGTCCGAATCTTTTCAACCCCATGGACTGCAGCATGCCAGGCCTCCTTGTCCATCACCAACTACCGGGGCTTACTCAAGCTCCTGTCCATTGAGTCAATGACGCCATCCAACCGTCTCATCCTCTGTTGTCCCCTTCTCCTCCTGCCTCCAATCTCTTCCAGCATCAGGGTCTTTTCGAAGGAGTCAGTTCTTCACATCAGTTAATCAAAGTATTGGAGTTTCAGCTTCAACATCAGTCCTTCCAATGACTATTCAGGACTGATTTCCTTTAGGATGGACAAATCCAAACAAATATATCATAATTATACAGCAATATCTATTTATTACATGCTTATACTATGCATCTTTGTCCATCTGTTTTAAATCACTCTTATAGCACTGATTTACCTACTTGTTTTTTAATCATCTGGTCATGTACAACTCTTTTGCCACCCCATGGACTGCAGCTGGCCAGGCTCCTCTGTTCATGGGATTTCCCAGGCAAGAATACTGGAATGAGTTGCCACTTACTTCCCCAGGGGATTTTCCCAAACCAGGTATTGAACCCTCATCTCTTGCCTTGCAGACAGATTCTTTACTACTGAGACATCAGTGAGCCCCTTAAAAACGTAGGTACTATAAATATTAGAAAGAAAAGACACAAAAAGATGTCAATATTAAATATTAATGGGAAATTTTAACAAATTAAATAGTAAAGAAAATAAAATAACCTATATCATGCTGGAGGAAAAAAGCAGTTTATGAAATGAACTTACACATATAAAATAAAAAGAATTTATTAGGAAAAATAAGATGTTAAAAGGAAATATGATAGAAAAAGAGATAAAAATATTTTTATGCATGCTATTATATGGATCTCAAAGTAGAAATAAGGAAATATAACACATTGACATTGACTATGGAAATATCATATATCCAAAAATAAATATAACAAGGAATTTTCAGGGATCATATGATAAAGACAATTTTTTTGGACTTAAAATAACACCTAAAAATATAAGCTGTACTACATTCTTGTTTGTACTTCCAAAGGAAAACTTATTACCATAAAATAACTATTTTTGCAAAACTATTTTTTCCTTTAATTAATTATAATTTGAAGCTAATTTTCTTGAGTTAGACAAAAGCTGACTTTAAATCAAAAAGTATTAATGAGACTAGAAAAAAATTTTTCTATAAAATCATTTTATATGTCATTGATATATGCACATTAACCAGTGAAAAATGAAAGTGTAAGTTGCTCAGTTACGTCCAACTCTGCAACCCCATGGACTCATCCATGGAATTCTACAGGCCAGAATACTGGCCTTCCCCTTCTCCAGAGGAACTTCCCAATCCAGGGATCAAATCCAGGTCTCCCACATTACAGGTGGATTCTTTACCAGCTGGGCCACAAGGGAAGCCCATTAATTAACCAGTAGAATAGAAAAAAAGGGCACATTGGTAAACATAAGGATTTTGTATACACTAAGATAGTTACTACTCTTGTGTTGTTGGAAGAGGATGTTTGCTATAACCAGTGCATTTTCTTGGCAAAACTCTATTAGTCTTTGCCCTGCTTCATTCTGCATTCCAAGGCCTAATTTGCCTGTTACTCCAGATGTTTTTGACTTCCTAGTTTTACATTCCTGTCCCCTGTAATGAAAAGGACATTTTTTTTGGGTGTTGGTTCTAAAAGATTTTGTAGCTCTTCATAAAACCATTCAACTTCAGCTTCTTCAGCGTTACTGGTTGGGGCATAGACTTGGATAACTGTGATATTGAATAGTTTGCCTTGGAAACGAACAGAGATCATTCTGTCGTTTTTGAGGTTGCATCCAAGTACTGCATTTCGGACTCTTTTGTTGACCATGATGGCTACTCCATTTCTTCTGAGGGATTCCTGCCCGCAGTAGTAGATATAATGGTCATCTGAGTTAAATTCACCCATTCCAGTGCATTTTAGTTCGCTGATTCCTAGAATGTCGACGTTCACCCTTGCCATCTCTTGTTTGACCACTTCCAATTTGCCTTTATTCATGGACCTGACATTCCAGGTTCCTATGCAATACTGCTCTTTACAGCATCTGATCTTGCTTCTATCACCAGTCACAGCCACAGCTGGGTACTGCTTTTGCTTTGGCTCCATCCCTTCTTTTTTTTCTGGAGTTATTTCTCCACTGATCTCCAGTAGCATATTGGGCACCTACTGACCTGGGGAGTTCCTCTTTTGGTATCCCATCATTTTGCATTTTTATACTGTTCATGGGGTTCTCAAGGCAAGAATACTGAAGTGGCTTGCCATTCCCTTCTCCAGTGGACCACATTCTGTCAGACCCACCCATTATCTTTTTGGGCTCCAAAATCACTGCAGATGGTGACTGCAGCCATGAAATTAGATGACAGTCTCAAATTCCAGAGAAAGGCAATGCCATTGTTTAGTCACTAAGTCATGTCCAACTCTTTGAGATTAATGGACTGTAGCCCATCAGGCTCCTCTGTCCATGGTATTCTCCAGGCAAGAATACTGGAGTGGATTGACATTCCCTTCTCCAGGGGATCTTCCTAACCAAGGGAGCAAACCCATATCTCTTATTTGGAGGGTAGATTCTTTACATCTGAGTCACCAGAGAATCTCAAATTAATGTGTATCTATAAAGTTAACAGAATATAACATGAAATAATATGTATTGCTAAACATTTTGTGGAGAAAAGGAGACTGTCATAAATTAATGATAGATATGTAATTTTCAATGCCTCTTTAGAAGGCAGTCTGGTAATATTTAATTAAACACACCTACAGTTTCAGTAATATCTAACAATTTCATTCCTCAAAATCAGTTCCACAAAGTAAATGCAGCTGAAAGTGAAAGTGTTAGTCACTCAGTTATGTCAGACTCTTTGGAACCCCATGGACTGGAGCCTGCAAGGCTCTTTTGTCCATTCCATTCTCTAGGCAAGAATGCTGGTGTGGGTTGACATTCCCTTCTCTAGAGGATCTTTCTGACCAGTAAATTAACCTGGGTCTCCTGCCTTGCAGGCAGATTCTTGACTGTCTGAACCACCAGGGAAGCACTAATTACTCAAATGTATTGTAGTAAAGATAATCATTGAACCTAGATATCATATTTTAAAAAAATCATTGAACCTGGACAGTATATTAAAAAGCAGAGATGTTACTTTACCAACAAAGATCTGTCTACTCAAAGCTTTGGTTTTTCTAGTAGTCATGTATGGATTTGAGAGTTGGACTATAAAGAAAGCTGAGTGCCAAAGAATTAATGCTTTTGAACTGTAGTGTTGGAGAAGACTCTTGTTCTTAGTTGCTCTGTTTGACTCCAGCTTCAATAGAGTTGATGGTTCTTAAGTGAGTCCCCATTTCTAATCCTGCCAGTCAGACTTCTCTCTGGGGCTCTAAACTCAAGTATCCAGCTGATCTTTGATACTTTCATTTGAAGGCCTCAAAAGTATTTCAGACTCTTTGTTCCTAAAAGCTGATCCTCATTTTGGGCTTCCTCTTTTATTATTTGTCCACCCAGTTGTTCATGTCAGAAACTTGGTTTCATCTCATTCCCTTCCTGCATCCCATATATTACCAAATAGTCCCAATTCTATCTCCTAAATATCTTTTCAGTCCATCTTTCCTACTCTTTGTTCCTAAAAGCTGATCCTCATTTTGGGCTTCCTCTTTTATTATTTGTCCACCCAGTTGTTCATGTCAGAAACTTGGTTTCATCTCATTCCCTTCCTGCATCCCATATATTACCAAATAGTCCCAATTCTATCTCCTAAATATCTTTTCAGTCCATCTTTCCATCCTCCCTGCTGTCTTAGTTTAGGCCATAATTTGCCCCCAGATTTCTGCAACAGCCTCCCAAATGTTCCCCCTATTTCTAGTCCTGCCTCCTCCAAATATTCTTTTCATTACAGCCAGGGATCTTTCTATAAAGTATAATTTGGTCGTATCACTCCTCTTCTTAAAGTTCTTAAATAGCTTCCCATTGTTTTCAGGGTAAATTCTAACATACCGGGCTTTTAAAGCCCAGTGCTTGCCAATGTCTCCAGCTCCATTTCCACTTTCTCTCCTGATCCTGTCATTCTCTGCCCTTTTTCACCTTGGCCCATGTGATGCTCCTTCTACCTGTAATGCTCTTTCATTTCCTCTTCCAACCCTTTCCACATTGATTTAAGTCCTTGTCTTTACATCTTTGATTAAACAATACTTTTGGGAAATCTTCCTCACACCCTAAGCCTTAGTGAATACCTGGTCTCCAGATGTCTGGAGTACTTGGAGGTACTAAGCTCTAACTCCTTTTGTAACATTTGTTCCATAGGTTTCTAACTGCTTATTTGATATTTTATTTGTGGCTATAGTCTAAATGTTAAGCATAGTGTCTGTGTGTATGTTATTTGCTCAGCTGTGTCCGACTCTTTGCGACTCCATGGACTGGAGCCTGCGAGGTTCCTCTGTCCATGGAATTCGCCAGGCAAGAAGACTGGGGTGGGTTGCCATTCCCTTCTCCAGGGGATCTTCCTGACCCAGGGATGGAACCCAGGTCTCCCGCACTGTGGGCAAATTCTTTACCATCTGAACCACCAGCGAAGCATAGTGTCTGTTAACAGACAAATACTCAAATTTTAGTTGAATGCATGAAGCAGTGGTTCTTCTAAGTCCCAAGTTCTTTCTAGTTTGCCACTAGATTCTCAGTGTTGTAGGTATTAGCTGACAGCCATTGCTCTAGCATCAAGGCCTTAAAAAATTTAGTTGAATTTTCAGAAAATAGTTGAAACATGGAAAAATGGTAATGTAGGGTACAGTTTGTATGCTTGCTCCTGTCTTAGGGCTAACTACTCACTCACCTTGGAATATTTTCATAGTTGATTCCCTGTTGTTTAGACTTAACTATAAATATCACCAGAGAAGGCAATGGCATCCCACCCCAGTACTCTTGCCTGGAAACTCCCATGGACAGAGGAGCCTGGTGGGCTGCTGTCCACCGGGTCACTGAATCAGACACAACTGAGCGACTTCACTTTCACTTTTCACCTTCATGCATTGGAGAAGGAAATGCCAACCCACTCCAGTATTCTTGCCTGGGGAATCCCAGGGATGGTGGAGCCCAATGGGCTGCCGTCTGTGGGGTCGCACAGAGTTGGCCACGACTGAAGCGACTTAGCAGCAGCAGCAGCAGCATAAATATCACCTCCTCAGAATGGCATTTCCTAACCACACCATCTAATGTAATTACATGGTTCCTTCGCACATCCTAGTTTTAATTTTCTGCCTAGCACTTACAACTGTTTATTGTTTTTTTATTGTTCTTTTGCCTCTTTCTCTCTCCCCAAAGGTGACAGGGACCCTGTCTACCTTGTTCATTCCTGTGTAGTGAGTACTCTATAAATATATCTTGAAATAATGGAAAAATGAATAAATGACTGCTCTAGAAGTTGAGGTGATACGCTTGCAGCAATGATAAGAGAAAATGACAAGCTTAGTTCCTAAGGGGTAATGTTTTTTAAAAGTAAACAAACCCTTTGTGGTCTTGTTATTACTTAGACACGAGATCTTGTGTGTAACCTTTTTCTGTATTGTTCCTAATTTCCCTTTTTCTTATGGATATGTGGAGAGCTGTTTAATGGATGCTTTCCATTAAGCCATCTTATACAATAGCCAAGACGTGGAGACAACCATGTCCATCAACAGACAATTGGTTTAAGAATATGTTTATATATAACACACACACACATAAACATATATATGATAGGATATTACTCAGTCATAGAAAATAATGAAATTTTGCCATTGGCAGCAACGTGGATGACCTGGAGAATATCATATTCAGTGAAGTAAACAGAGAAAGACAGATAGATATCACTTACGCTGCTGCTGCTGCTAAGTCACTTCAGTCGTATCCAACTCTGTGTGACCCCCTAGACGGCAGCCCATCAGGCTCTGCCATCCCTGGGATTCTCCAGGCAAGAACACTGTAGAATCTAAAAACTAATACAAATGACTCTCTACATAAAATAGAAACAGACTCATAGACATAGAAAATATATTTATGGTCACCAAAGGGAAAAGGAAGGTGAGGAAGGATAAATTAGGAGTATGGGATTAACATTTATTAATATACATAAAATAGATAAGCGACAAGGATTTATAGTATAGCATGCGGAACTGTATTATGTAAACTGTAGAGCATTTCGTCAGAATATAACACTAATCAGTCTTGTCTCCTCAGTTGGCTGGGTTTTTTTTTGTGTGTGTGTCTTGTTGTTGTTGTTGTTTTACTGGGGAATTCCTTATTGTAGAAATAATCAAGAATGTGGGACACTGAATGGATATTCGTGCTGGATTAGACTTCAGAAAAATATGATTCTCTAAGCTTTTAATGGCCAGAAAAGTAGTTCTCGCTGTCACTCATTCTTAAGATAGTGTATCAACTTTTTTGTATCTTGTTTCTCTGCTTTAAGATCCAGAAAAGGAAATATAACTGTAGTAATAAATAACTATCTCACGAGCTTTTGTAACTTAGAAATGGGCAGAATATGCCCTTTTATAAACTGTGAGCTGCATATATTTTTCAGTTTGTATTAGAGTTAAAATACTTTAAATCATTTCTTAGCTTCTCATTGTTTTATATAGTTTTAAAGATTACTGTCTCTAGTTGTTTTTCAATTAGTGAGCATTTACATTCACGGAGAATTTTTATTGTGTTGGAAATAAAGAATCATGACCCGAATTAGATAATGCCTTAAAAAAAAATCAGTCTCTGTGTTAGTATCTTTGTTTTTCCCATTCTCTGTATTTTAGTATTATTGTTCTTGTTCAGTCCTAAGTCACGTCCAACTCTGTGACCCCATGAGCTGCAGCATGCCAGACTTCCCTGTCCTTCATAGTCTCCCGGAGTTTACTCAAATTCATCTTAGTATTGGAGAAGGCAATGGCACTCCACTCCAGTACTCTTGCCTGGAAAATCCCATGGATGGAGGAGCCTGGTAGGCTGCAGTCCATGGGGTCGTTAAGA
>SJYC01144669.1:0-40512 GCA_006408675.1 Madoqua kirkii | reverse complement strand
TTTTTTTTTTTTTTCAAGGGAACTATTTCATGTTCCTCTATCCCATGATCAAAAATTCCCCCAAATGTTCTTGGAACTAGGGTCTTTCGAGGCTGGATTTTTGGCTGCCTTTAGTCCTAGCTTGTTGAGTGTCTAGGCTCTGTTCAATTTTACCACCGGCCATTTGATTATGGCTTGAGCCGCTCCATGGATAAATAGGTCTGATGAGCCAGGACACCACACACAGCAGCACACAGCATAAGCACCTACAGTGAAGTTCAGCGGCAGGTGTTCTGAAAGCGTTGCTGTCCTTTCTGTCTTCTAGTAGCTCATCCAGGGCTGGCCTAATCTCTCTGGCCACCATAACTTGGGCTTGGCCAGAGTACTTTCATGCTTTGTTCAGGGATCAGTCTACATCTCAAGCAAAGATAATCTGAGTCTTTCCCAGGATTCTTCTCTTGAGCCAAGAAAGAAGACTTATCCCTTATTTTGAATCCTAATGTGGAGAAACCTCCTCCTATAGGAGAGAAAAAGACCAACTCACAGAGAGAATCTGCAGATAGAGGAAGAGGGTGAGAGTTGAGAACTCTGTCTACAGTTGAGACCTATTCCACTCTTGGGCACCTGTCAGCCAATAAATCCACATTTCTGCTAGCTGGTTGGAACTGGAAACCTATCATTTGCAACAAATTGAGTCATGATGAATGGGAGAATTAAGACAGATATTGTCTCAGCTTTGGTAGAGCTTACTGTCTAGTGGGAGAGTTCTAGAAATTGGAGTACATGTGCTGGATGTTTCAACGGTGTGTGAGAGGAACTCCCAGTAGGGGAAACCACCCTGGTGTAGGAGGTCAGGGGGTGTTTTGCACAACCACATCCTGAAGCATGCGCAGGAATTAGGCAGGGGTAAAGGGGCAAGAGTGTGAAAGCTCAGTGGAGAGACAGCAGGGTAAAATGGAGACAACACTGTACATACCATTTTCATGTGGAGGGAAGTGAAGCTGAAGAGGCTGTTGGAAAATATATAGTTCCTGTCAGACTACTTGGTATTTTGCTAAAACAATGAAAGGCCATTAAAACATGTCATCAGGGCGATGATCTGATCAGACTTCTAGTTTAGAAAGGGCCATGCAGCCGCTCTATAGAGGGTAGATTAGAAGAGACTAAAGCTGGAGGCAGAAAGGCTGTTGCAGGAGCCTGGGAGAGTGAAGCAGGTCACCTTGTATGGACAGCGGAATGGGGCTGGATAAAAGTGAATAAAATCAGGAAGGTGAAGTTGACCATCCCTGGTGACTGACCTGACCTCTGTCCTCTTTCTTCCAAATCCAATTATATGTTCAAGTGGTGGTCCTTAGTCCGTTGCTTCACTTCTAGTTCCTTTCCACTTGGCTTTGAAGTATTGGATGAGTTCTGTTCCCTTTTTACTCATCATCGAAGGATTTTCTTAGCAAGACTAAATGGCTTTTTCAATTCCTTTTTTTCCCCTTCATTAATTCATTCTGATTTCAAGTAGTTTTTATTTTTATTACAATTTTTGTGCACATAAAGAAGCAATTCTTCAGGGCTTGTGACAAAAAATACTGCTTTCTTCTGCATCCTGTTTCTTTCCTTAGAGGCAATAACTTTCAAATCTTTAAGCTGCTTCTTTTAATATATATATCTTCCTATCTCTACATGTTGTCATTCGAGATACTGTTTATATTATTTCTTGGTACTTCCATTTTAGACATTATCTGTTGACTCCTTCCATGAAAGGTAAAGATTTAATTCTCTTTCACCACTGCCCTCTGCTACCATATGTATATATATATGGAGACAACATTGTACATACCATTTTCATGTGGAGGGAAGTGAAGCTGAAGAGGCTGTTGGAAAATGTATAGTTCCTGTCAGACTATATATATATACACACACACCATATATATATATACACACACACATACACACACATACTTACATATATACATGTATATCCCATCACCCCATCCCATTTTAGATAGAGGATGATTCCGTGTGTTCACTATTATAACTACATAAATACTATTCACAAATGGACCAGATAGCATACTATGATTATTTACCCTTTCTTGCAGAACTTTTTTATTTCCCCTGAGGTTAATAATTATCTTTTAAAAAATTGTCGTTGTTCCTTGATTTTCTTTATACTTGTAATAAATCAACCACATACTTTCCACAACTGTCTAAATCTTCTCTTAACACTTGCAACCTCTTCTGTCACTTTTTTTTTCATCTGTCACTTTTATCTTCTTGAAGAATTCTTTCCCTGAGCATTCCAACTTGCTTCTGTCTGACTTGACTGCTCTCTGTGCTGGTTGCAAGGTGGTCTTCCTGGATTATCCTACACCATCATTCTAGGGAGATCCTTTGCTTTCCTCCTGAGTTGGAACTTCTGTTTCTTGTGACTTTCTCTCCCATGGTTGGCTCCTTGTTTTGGTGGTGTGCATTCCTTCAAGAGCTTCCTGAGAAACTGTAAATAGGAAGGAAAATTTGGGGGCCATTCATATCTAAAAATATCATTATTTTATCTTTACGTGTAATTGCTACAGGAGATAGAATTTGGGGTGGAAAATCATTTTCCTTCTGAAAGCAGTGCTCCATTTTCTCCAGTTTTCTAGACATTCTGATTCTTGATTACATATGGCCTGTTTTATGAGATCTTTTATGAGTTCTCTTTGTCACTAGTGAACTGAAATGTCATGTTGATTTGTTTTTCTGTGGTTCTATTTTCAGATATTGTGCTGGACATTGGATGAATGCTTTCCATCTAAAAACTTAAGCCTTTCAGTTCCAGGAAATTTTCTTGAATTATTTCTTTGACGATTCCTTCTCTTCCATTTCCCCCGCCCCCATTCTTTCTTTATAGAAACTCTTACTATTCAAATATTAGACATTATTGAATGAACTTTTTTATTTTCTTATCTCTACACTCATGTTTCCCATCTTCTGATAATTTTTCTCTACTTTCTGAGAAATTTCTTCAACTCGATCTTCTAAACCTTTTATTGAGATTTTCGTTTCTGCTAATGGTCTCTAAATATTCTTATTTCATGAATGCAATATCTTCTTAACTTTCTGAGATTATTAATTATTGTTTTGCAATGTTTTATCTCAGCAACTTCTGTTTCCTTTAAGTTTTATGTGTGTGTGTTTGTTGTGATCTGTTTTTCATGTTGTGGATTTTCCTCAGATGCATGATGAGCCTTAAAAGTCTTCTTATATTTTAGAGAGGCATCTTCGCAGGTAGTTGGGTAGTTCTGAGTATGTGGGTGGGGCTTGCTTGTGGACTTCACCTATGATGACCTAGCTGAGGCATGTCTTTGAGGAACACAAGTCTGAATTCTTGGGTCTTTCCTCTTGGACGGTTGGATATAAAAATGATAAAATGAAAATGATGCTGAGCTGAAAATATTCCCTTTAATCCTCTAAAAACAGTATACCAACCTTAGGTGGTGCCTTACTGTCCAGATAATACATTTCCTACTAATATGGTGGGAAAGGGACAGTCTATGAAAGCTAGATAGCAACTTTCATTCAATCAGCTGTTTGGGACCAACTTCCTCCTCACTTCCAGTAGAACCTCAAGCCATCAATTACAGAACCTTTTAGGACTTTGAGAGTACACATCAAACTGCATCTTTCCCACTGCTGGCTTAGGATCTAGCTTCCTCTGATGCCCTGAACTACCACTTGTCCATCAGCTTTTCAGACGCGAAAATTTTATTACTGTTGTGGCCTCTCCGTTCTCTTTATACTTATGAGTTTGTGGCTTAAACCCCAAACCCCTATTTTGTTGATTTATTGGGGTTTTAAGAGGCAGTAAAAGTAAACACAGGGTTCAGTCTGCTCTCTTAATTTTGAAGTCACTGAACTAGGCTTCCTAGTTAACTCTTTGCTTCATGGGGCCTATTTCCTGTTTCATTTCCTTGAAGGTCCATTACTGACCCCTTTAGCCTTGAGATTTTGCTGTAGAATCTTTCAGCACTAACTAGATGAAATATAGCAGAGGTAAACTTTAAGATTCTTCCTTGGAATAAAAATCCTAATTAAACATGGACTACAAGAGGTGTTGTTTAATGCCCATACACATGAAAAAGACTATAAGATCAGTGTAATTCAAAAATGCAATATGATTGTTTTTCAAATGCTAATTGATACGTAGGCTGCATTAACAGAAGTAGAATGCTCATAATAAGAGAGAGGAGGTGCTCCTTCTCTCTTTGGTATTCATCTGTGGATGCTCTCATGTCCCTTACTGTATCCTTTGAGAAAGATGATCACAGCACAGAACAGAATAAGACAAGAGTGAAAAGTGTGGAGACGGGACTTGAAATTTCAGTGAACAAGGAAAGCATGAAACAACTAACAATGCTTTGCTTGAGACAGAGAATGTAAGAAGAGGAATGCAAAGAGCTGTCATGTGAATGAGGATTAAATTTGGAGTATGGGAACTTCCCTGGCGGTCCAGTGGCTAAGACTCTGAGTTTCCAACGCAGGGGGTCCAGGTTGGATCCCTCGTCAGTTCTGTTAGTCAATTCATTTACCTAGTCACATCCGACTCTTTGTTATCCCATGGACTGCAACACACCAGGCTTCCCTGTCCATCACCAACTCCCGGAGCCTACTCAAATGCATGTCCGTCAAGACGGTGATGCCATCCAACCATCTCATCATCTGTTGTCCCCTTCTCCTCCTACCTTCAATCTTTCCCAGCATCAGGGTCATTTCTAATGAGTCAATTCTTCACATCAGGTGGCTAAAGTATTGGAGCTTCAGCTTCAGCATCAGTCCTTTCAATGAATATTCAGGACTGATTTCCTTTAGGATGAACTGGTTTGATCTCCTTGCAGTCCAAGGGACTCTCAAGAGTCTTCTCCAACACCACAGTTCAAAAGCATCAATTCTTTGGTGCTCAGCTTTTTCTGTAATCCAACTCTCACATCCATACATGACTACTGGAGAAACTATAGTTTTGACTAGACGGACCTTTGTTGGCAAAATAAAGTCTCTGCTTTTTAATACTCTGTCTAGGTTGGTCATAGCTTTTCTTCCAAGGAGCAAGCATCTTTTAATGCCATGGCTGCAGTCATCATCTGCAGTGGTTTTAGAGTGCCCCTCTCAAAAAAAGTCTGCCTCTGTTTCCACTGTTTCCCCATGTACTTGCCATGAAGTGATGGGACCAGATGCCATGATCTTAGTTTTCTGAATGTTGAGTTTTAAGCCTACTTTTTCACTCTCCTCTTTCACTTTCATCAAGAGGCTCTTTAGTTCTTCCTTGCTATCTGTCATAAGGGTGGTGTCATCTCCATATCTGAGGTTATTGATAATTCTCCTAGCAATCCTGACTCTTGCTTGTGCTTTATCCAGCCTGGCATTCCAAATGATGTACTCTGCATATAAGTTAAATAAACAGAGTGATAATATACAGCCTTGGTGTCACTCCTTTCTCAATTTGGAACCAGCTTGTTGTTCTATGTCCAGTTCTAAATGTTGCTTCCTGACCTGCATCCAGATTTCTCAGGAGGCAGGTCAGGTGGTCTGGTATTCCCATCTTTTGAAGAATTTTCCACAGTTTGTTGTGATCCACACAGTCAAAGGCTTTGGCATAGTCAATAAAGCAAAAGTAGATGTTTTTTCTGGAGCTCACTTGGTTTTTTTATGATCCGATGGATGTTAGCAATTTGATCTCTTGTTCCTTTGCCTTTTTAAAATCCAGCTTGGACATCTGGAAGTTCATGGTTCATGTACTGCTGAAGCCTGGCTTGAAGAATTTTGAGCATTGCTTTTCTAACATGTGAGATGAGTGCAATTGTGCAGTAGTTTGAGCATTCTTTGGCATTGCCTTTCTTTGAGATTGGAATGAAAACTGACCTTTTCTAGTCCTGTGGCCACTGCTGAGTTTTCTAAACTCCAAACTCTGATCCCTGGTCAAGGAATTAGATCCCACATGCCTGAATTAGTTTAGCCAAATAAATGAATAAATAAAAATTTTAAATTTTGGATTATGTTGTCGAGGAGGAAGGATTTGGACTGAGGGTAGAAAATACAAAGGGAAAGTCTCAAGATAAAGATCTTTCTCTGGTTATGGCTTCGTTGCCTGGTTTTCCCCTGATTCTGGTAGGCCTCTTCTATGGTATGAACATCTTCTTGTACTTATTGAGCACATAAAGATAGGCCACCTGATGCGAAGAGCTGACTCAATGGAAAAGACCCTGATGCTGGGAGGTATTGGAGGCAGGAGGAGAAGGGGACGACAGAGGATGAGATGGCTGGATGGCATCACCGACTTGATGGACATGGGTTTGGGTGGACTCCAGGAGTTGGTAATGGACAGGGACGCCTGGCGTGCTGCGATTCGTGGAGTCACAAAGAGTCGGACACAACTGAGCAACTGAACTGAAAGACAGGAGAAATCAGGTATGGGTAGGGAGGGAAGAAGGGGCAGGTGATATGAGAGCTCTTTGGACTAATCTGTTCAAATTTTCTACAACTCTGAAACCATTCTAAAAACTGAAATATGCTGGAACTTCCCTAGTGGTCCAGTGGCTAAGACTCTGCCTCACAATGCAAGGGGAACAGGTTTAATCCCTGGTCAAGTGTCTAGATTCCAAATGCCACAACTAAAGATCCTGTATAGTGCTATGAGAAGGAAATGGCAACCCACTCCATTGTTCTTGCCTGGAGAATCCCAGGGACGGGGGAGCCTGCTGGGCTGCCTTCTATGGTGTCTCACAAAGTCAGACATGACTGAAGTGACTTAGCAGCAGCAGCATAAAGGAAAGGAGATCAAATATCCTATAGCCACAACTAAGACTTGGTGCAGACAAATAAATATTTATTTAAACCCTAAGATTTGTTAATAATAATTAAAAAAAAAAGACCTTTCTCCTGATAAGAGTTGTTGGGAAAGGGTATAGACTGGCTGGGGAGAGGCTGTCCTTTATGTCTTGAAAGGTATGGTTGAATTAAGAAGCTTCCAGGATCCTTTCCAGACTTGTGATTCTACCTCAAGGTCAAAGAATCATTCAGAACTGGAAGTGCTATAAATGTGGTTCAGAATCACCTTCCTTAACTTTTTAGACAAAGGATTGAGGCCTGAGCAAGTTCTCCAGCCAAGCCTTCTAATTCCCCAACTGGCATTTCTCTTGGTCTTCCAGACTTCTTTTATTTTAAGAACCTTAACAGATTTGAACAGTTACAATAATAGCTTCCCCATGGAATGAAACTAATTTTACATACAATGTTCTTGTGTTTGTGAATGATAAAGTGATTCCCAGGATTTACATACTTCATTGAGGCTCTCTCCCACTGTCAGCCCAGTAGCAATTCCCTGACTGTGTATTTTTTGCTGTGTAATCCAGGGTGCATTTTGAGGGCTATGCTCTCTGTTCTGTGATCTAGGTTTGAAAAGTCTATCACTCATTAGTGTCCTGAATGAACCACATAGATATAATAAATGAAACCTAAGGCCTTACAGCAAGTCATAGGTCCCCTCATTTGGACATGTGTGTGATCACTGAATCCTTGGGTGGTCTGTGCTTATTTATCATGAACTCTGGTCTTGACCATTTCAGTCTATGAACATCTCCATCCTCCCCAGACTGTAAGGACTGGCCTTCCAGGAACCTAACAATCAGAGTTAAAAATCCGGTGGAAGGCAAGGATCTACATAGGTAGAACTGATAGGTATTTAGTCAGACATGAGTGGGTCCCTGCCTGCATCATCTGGATGGAGTCATCTTCCCCTCTCCAACCTATACTGCTGCTGCTGCTAAGTCGCTTCGGTCGTGTCCGACTCTGTGTGACCCCATAGATGGCAGCCCACCAGACTCCACAGTCCCTGGGATTCTCCAGGCAAAAACACTGGAGTGGGTTGCCATTTCCTTCTCCAACCTGTACACTGGTGATCGAAACATACTCAGAGATCCTCCCCTTTTTGTGGTCCAGGACTGCTAAATTTCCAGCTTTATCAGGACCAAACAAGATAAAACCCACCAGCACAGGTTGGTGGAGATGCAGCAAGACCTAAAAGGTGACTCAAAGTAACCCGGGGCTCATCATGTGATATTTGTAATAAAGTAGCATTGTAGTTTTTGACCACCTCCATGGCTTTCACTCCTTCAGAATGGATTGGCTGGATCTCCTTGCAGTCCAAGGGACTCTCAAGAGTCTTCTCCAGCACCACAGTTCAAAAGCATCAATTCTTCAGTGCTCAGCCTTCTTCATAGTCCAACTCTCAGGTCTCAAAGAGGCGGAAACAACTGAGCAACTGAACTGAACTGATGGCTTTCACTTGGGTGCTTATGGATAAATGCCCACATACAAGGAGAAAACATATAACCTAAAACTCTCAGTCAGCTTGTCAATCAAATGACACAGTACAGAGGGAGGGACTTTCTACCACTCGGAGGAAACCACTCTACCCCCATTGCCGGCTGCGTTCTGGTATCCAGACAGCCTGTCCTCATTCTGTTTTGGGAGTATACTGTCACTTTGCTTAATACAACTCTTGCTACTTGAAACTGCTCTATGTGTCCCATCTGAATTCTTTCCCTCTAGAGGACAAGAACCAAGGAAATCACCATTCTGCCAGTAATAGCACAAGTGTTAAGGAATATGCAGTTGCTAGAGGTCAAGAATAGATCAGGCAGCTGAGGGTGGGGCAAATCACAAGTTATAGGACAGGCAAAGAGTCTCAAATCCAAGCACATTGGAAAATCAGGCCCAGAGGCCAGCACTCAGAACACTGTGATGGAAACCTCCCCCTGGGGCAAATAAGAAATCTAGATGTACATGGGCATAAGCTTGAAAGTCATTTGTCATTGGCACTACCTGGTCAGATAGGGGATCAGATTCTTGGTAGGGTCTGCAGATAGAATTAGAGAATAGCTTTGAAAAAAAAGTCATACTTCCTTCTAACTGACTAAGGAAAAACCTCTATGGTGATACACTACGTGCGCCATTGTGTCTAACTCGTTGTGACCTTTTGGACTATAGGCCACCAGGCTCCTCTGTCCATGGGATTTTGCAGGCAATAATACTGGAGTGGGTTGCTATACCCTACTCCAGGGGATCTTCCTGATCCAGGGATCGAGCCTGTGTCTCCTGTGCTTCCCATATTGCTGGCAGATTCTTTATCTGTTGAGCCATAGGGAAGCCCTGATACTCATAATACTTTGTGATTACAGAGTGCTTCTAGAAACATCATTTAATTCATTCCCCTAAATTTCAACTGGAGAAAGCAATTTCATCCTTGGAAAGTAAAACGCAGTTATGATTTTAATTCCTGTGCTGCAGTTTTAGGAACAGATGGGGCAAATTTCAAAACAGCTTTTCCTGACCATCAGAAGTAAACCAACACCCCTAATAGCAAGGTCCTGTTTTTTATCTTCTCCTTTCTCTTTGTCTGTAGGTAAAAGCAGAATAGCATCAATCTTTTTGATTGGACAAAGGTCAGGAGGTTACAGTAGAGAATAATAGTCAGTGAGTAACAAGGATAAACTAAATATTAATTCCTTCATGTGCAGAATGGGTGACCACAGATGAAATGTCCTGTAACCCATGACTAAGCCACGGAGTCATCCTAGCTTGAAATGACGGGCTTCGATTAAAGTAAATCACAGGGTGATGAAAGGAGACCAGAAAAGCAGTACTGACCTTCTTATTTATAAACCTTTCCATTTTCTTAGCTTAGGCTCATTTTAGGAAGTATAATTGTTCCTCTCGATCCAATCAAATAGGAGTTTCTTTTCTTACAGTTTTGGCAAGACTTGAATATGCTAACCTTATCCTAGGAGACTTCTTGATTATCTTTGAAATGAGAGAAGGAGGCAAACATAAGAGAATTAAAAAGAAAAAACCCAGTGGTTTAAAAAAATTTTTTAGAGATTATTTAATTGAACTCTGCTGAGTAGCAGCTTCACTTGAAACCTGAACTATTTCAGGAAATGGAATTATTTTCTTAAAAACTCTCAAGGAAAGACTTATTTTAGGCACTTAGGCAAGTATTTAAAGGTTTCATTTAAGTTCATCCCAGTGTTTCTTGCTTCTATAAAGGATTAAACCCAGTCACAGTCTGTAGAGCCCTTCTGGTTTTAAATGATTCCATAGGGAAATTAATTCTTAAAGCTACAAGCTATACCACTGTCCTGAAATTTTCACTTGGAACTCTTTCTAGTATTTGTGAAGTTGATCAGTCGTGTCCGACTCTTTGTGACGCTATGGACTGTAGCCTACCAGGCTCTATCCATTGGATTTTCCAGGCAAGAATACTGGAGTGGGTTGCCATTTCCTTCTCCAGGGGATCTTCCTGACCCAGGGATCAAACCCTGGTCTCCCACACTGCAGGCAGACGCTTTACCGTCTGAGCCACAAGGGATGCCTTAGTATTAGTGCTGCTGCTGCTGCTGCTAAGTCGCTTCAGTTGTGTCCAACACTGTGCGACCCCACAGACGGCAGCCCATTGGGCTCCGCCATCCCTGGGATTCTCCAGGCAAGAACACTGGAGTGGGTTGCCATTTTAAACACCAGCCCTAGGGCATTCATACAATGGGCATGGCAGGTTGCAGATAAGGAAACTGAGGTACAGAGAGCTCTGGTAACACTATTAGACAATCTTGCTTTTACAGCAAAGATAATTCTTTCTGGGTAAAGATTTGTCTAGACAGTGGTTTCTGTTAATGGAAAATAAAGAGCCTTCAGCCTTTCATTTGCTCCTTATGATCAGAATCTAAGCTGTCAACCTGGCAGTGATGAGTGAGGCTTGATGTTCACTGTTGCTTAGAATAAATTAATATTTCAGGGAATTTTTCATAATAAAGGTCAATAACTGACTTTGAAAAAATTAGCTAAAAAAAAGGAAGGAAAATTGCCCTTAAATGTGATAAAACAGCAATGGAATTTTCAGACCAACTGCCTATATTTGGGATGGTATAGTGGTTTGCTTAGGTTGTAACTTCCTTCTCATGTTCTTTTATCTTTTACTTCCTTTCAATGTGTGTACTTAGTTGCTTAGTCGTGTCCGACTCCTTGTGACCCTTTGGACTGTAGCCCGCTAATCTCCTCTGTCCATGGGGTTTTCCAGGCAAGAATACTGGAGTGGGTTGCCATTTCCTTCTCCTTTCAACGTCCTCTCCAAAAGATGGCATGAGGAGACTTTCTGGGAGGTGAGAACATGTTCATTGTTTACTTTTGGCAATCTGTCTCTTACAGAGGGCTTCCCTGATAGTGCAGTTGGTAAAGAATCCACCTGCAATTCCGGTGACCTGGGTTCGATCCCTGGGTTGGGAAGATCCTCTGGAGAAGGGAATGGTTACCCACTCCAGTATTCTTGCCTGGAGAATCCCATGGACTATACAGTCCATGGGGTCACAAAGAGCCAGACATGACGGAGAGACTTTCACTTTTCTTTTACAGAAGGCACTTAGATTTTCTTTCAGGCTTCTGAAGTAATTACCACCCGTTGTCTTTTTACTTTAATTTATTTTTAAATTTTATTGAAGTTTCGTTGATTTACAATTTGTGTTAATTTTTTCTGTACATCAGAGTGACTCAGTTATGCGTGTGTGTATATATACATATCAATTAAGTTCAGTCACTCAGTCGTGTCTGCCTCCTTGTGACTCCATGGACTGCAGCACGCCAGGCTTCCTTGTCCATCACCAACTCCCGGAGCTTGCTCAAATGCATGGCCACTGGGTCAGTGATGCCATCCAACCATCTCATCCTCTGTCGTCTCCTTCTCCTCCCACCTTCAATCTTTCCCAGCATCAGGGTCTTTTCCAGTGAGTCGGTTCTTTGCATCAGGTGGCCAAAGTATTGGAGTTTCAGCTTCAGCATCAGTCCTGCCAATGACTATTCAAGACTGATTTCCTTTAGGATTGACTGGTTTGATCTTGTAGTGCAAGGGACTCTCAGGAGTCTTCTCCAACACCACAGTTAGAAAGCATCAATTCTTCAGCGCTCAGCTTTCTTTATAATTGAACTCTCATATCCATACATGACTACGGGAAAAACCATAGCCTTAACTAGACAGACCTTTGTTGGCAAAATAATGTCTCTGCTTTTTAATAGTTTTTCTTCCAAGGAGCAAACATCTTTTAATTTCATGGGTGCAGTCACCATCTGCAGTGATTTTGAAGCCCCCCAAAATAAAGTCTCTCACTGTTTCCACTGTTTCCCTATCTATTTGCCATGAAGTGATGGGACTGGATGCCATGATTTTAGTTTTCTATATATTCTTTTCCGTTATTGTTTGTCAAAAATATTGAATATAGCTCCCTGTGCTATACAGTAGGACCTTGTTGTTTAACAATGCTTAGCTTCTCCTAAGCCCAAACGCCCATTCCTTCCCTCTCCTACTTCTCTTCCCTCTTAGCAATCACAAGTCTGTTCTCTATATCTGTGAGTTTGCTTTTGTTTTGTAGATATGTTGATTTGTATTATATTTTTGATTCCACATATAAGTGATATTGTACATTTCTCTTTATCTTTCTGATTTATTTTGCTTAGTAGGATAATCTCTAGGTTCGTCTATGTTGCTGCCATTGGCATTATTTCATTACTTTTGATGACTGAGTCGTCGTCCATTGTACATGTTTACCCCCTCTTCTTTATTCATTCCTCTGTTGAAGGACATTTGGGTTGGTTCCATGTCTTGGATATTGTAAATGGTGCTGTTATGAATATAAGGGTGCATGTATCTTTTCAAATTATAGTTTTGTTCGAGTATATGCCCAGGAGTGGGATTGCTGGATCATACTCCATTATCCTTTTCTCTTGGCTGTGCTGGGTCTTTCTTGAGGCCCACAGGCTTTTTTCCTCTAGTTGTGCCACCTGTGGGCCTCTCGTTGCGATGCCTGAGCTCTAGGGCATGCGGGCTCAATAGATACGGTGGGCCGGCTCAGTGGCTCCTTGGCATGTGAGATCTTAGTTCCCAGATCTGGGATTGAACCCATGTCCTCTGCACTGGAAGGCAGATTTTTAGCCGCTAGACCATCAGGGAAGTCCCTGTAGTAGAATGTCTCTTGATGTGGGTTTATTTTATGTTTTCCCATGCCTAGGTTCATGCTTGCCTCTTTTTGGCTGGAACAGTACGTAAGTGCCGGTGCATCCTGCCAATTGCATGAAGTCGGGAAAACTCAGACTGTCAGTTTGTCCCACTAACCGCTGGTGATGTCAACTACTTTCTGGTGTTTTGATCGTTGACCAACACAGTAAACACTAAGGAAACAATGACTGATCAATATGTTGGAATCCACTTAAGCGGAGGACTTCTTAGGCTAATGTCATACGTTTTCTGGAGTTTTTTGTGTGTCTGTTTCTCTTTGTACACATCTTCCAGTTTTCAATTAGTTCAGAAAAAGCGAATAATTGTAGTGTAACAGGATGGATTTCAGGAAAGAAGATCTGAAACACTTTGAGGCTAGGAGGAGATCAACTAGAGGGTTGATGGGTTCCCCATCTTTGAGTAGAGAGGGTGTACTCAGGTCCTAGGACTCATCAAAGCTGTAGATGGACCTGAAGAATGGACCTGACCACCCCCCTCGCCCCCTCCACCACACACACACACTCACCTCCCCCAACTTCGCGTCCTGTGTGACTGGTGCTTGCCATCCTGCTCATTCTTCCGGATTTTACACAAGTGTGCCAGTTCAGGTAGATGAGAAGGGAAGGGACTGATGTTTATTGAGCTCCTGCTGTGATCCATGTACTTTGATGATGCAGAATGAAAAGCTGAGTCATCGGGAAGTGAGTAATCAAACAAAAGCTAAGGTAGTCAGGTGTCAGCATCCAGAAGTTCCTTTCCAGAGGGACTTTCCTGTCTTTTTAAGGTATGTCTTTTTTCTTTTTAATTGACTGCACCGGGTCTTCGTTGCTGCTCCTGGGCTTTCACCAGTTGCTGGAAACAGCAGCGGGCAGCTCTTGGTTGCGGTGTGCGGGCTTCGAACTGCGGTGGCTTCTCTTGTTGTGCAGCATGGACCTGGGTGTGTGGGCTCAGTAGCTGCATATAAAAGCTCCCATCTGCTATCCTCAACCTCCCCCTCCATCCGTTTTCCCAACCCCCTCACAAAGTGTATTTATCTTTGGGAATCAAGTGCTACTTTATTATGTTTAATAATAAAATATATTGCTGTGTTTCTGAAGACGAATTAGAGAATGTGCTAGGGCAAAGGGGTGGTTTTCTTGTCATTAAGTACTCAGTCTCTATCACTCATATGCAGCAGTAATGTATCCTACAAGTGACATTTCCAGGGGAAAGATAATAGAGAGAGCTGTATTGATTGAGGGCGATAGAGTGATTGAGAACCCTGGTGAAGATGAGCAGAAGCAATAAGATTTATAGGAAATAGTGATGCTAAACTGCTGCTGTTGCTGCTAAGTCGTTTCAGTCGTGTCCGACTCTGTGCGACCCCATAGACGGCAGCCCACTAGGCTCCTCCGTCCCTAGGATTCTCCAGGCAACAATACTGGAGTGGGTTGCCATTTCCTTCTCCAATGCATGAAAGTGAAAAGTGAGAGTGAAGTCGCTCAGTCATGCCCGACTCTTAGCGACCCCATGGACTGCAGCCCACCAGGCTCCTCCGTCCATGGGATTTTCCAGGCAAGAGTACTGGAGTGGGGTGCCATTGCCTTCTCCTAGGATTTGTGCACATGGAAAGCTGACCAGAAAGTGGCGGTCAATCCAAATCCTACTTAGCTTGTCTTGCTACCTCCAACTTCCAGGAATCACTAAGTGTAATTCTCCAGTGCAGCCACCAGGTGGCCATAAACTCCCTTGGGTGAGCACAGGCAGCTGCACTGCCCTTGGTGCCAAAGATGGGAAATCCGTAAGCCAACTGAGAAATTCTCTCCTCTGCTGGTACTGACCTATTGCTGTGCCCATCTGCTCCTCCCTGTTCACTCGTAATGTCGACCAGATGGATGGACTCTGTCTTGAGACCTGAAGCAACCATTCAACCAAAACCTAATGAAGACTTCATTATGAATTGTTTCCATTCCTCCACACTCATTTTTAAAAATCTTTGACAATTCCTCTACATAGGCTTATATAATTATAACAAATGTTTATCTGCTATTTGGTGTTCTGTTTTTAATTCACTGTTATTTCACATATTCGAATTAGTACTGTCTACATGCATACATTTTAGAAAGTTAAATAGTTTCCGTGCATTTCATGTGTTTTACCTATTATAAATAGCAGGAGTAAGAACATGAGCATAAGCAGAACTAAAGGATAAAAGAATGATGTTAAAGTTCATTGTAAGTGATTTTATAATTCATTACAATTTGTTATATATTGCCAGGTGACTTTACAGGAAAAACGTTTTTCAAGTGTTGCTTTCACTGACGCCCCTAATTTCTGATAAAAAATAAGTTGCTGGTATCCTGTGAAGCTGAAAAATACTCCCTCACCTTTCCTGCATTATGTATGACCTGCCACCTTCTCTACTCAATAGACTGTGAACTTGCTTCTTCTGAAAGATTAGGTAGGATGAGAAATGTATTTCAGCCGATACATATCAGCTTTGGGGAAAAGTGTTCAGACACCATTTGAATGATAGAACTATTTTGAAAGTTCCAGGTTTTCATCTTTGATGATATGTCTTCTGCTTTGCCTGAATCTTTCTTTCTTTCTTTAGTAACATGAGTTGGCCCTCCCTGGCAATAATTACCTCTTTTCTACTTAACTGTCTGAAAACGACTCACTGGCTCTGACCATTCATTACAGGAAATCTGATCACCAACATTATTTTTTTTTTTTAATATTTTGTTGATGTTATGTTTTATACTTTATATTCCTGATTTTCAATTTTCATCAAAATTTTTAAGCTGCATTTTTCTTGGGAAGAAGCTGTTTGAAATTAAATAATTCATTACTCTCAAATAGGTTAATAAAATCCAAAAGTATTCATAGAATATAAGTAAAAAGAAAGTATCCACCCTTTGCCAAGTCTCCCAATTTCTTTTCCCAGAACCAGCCACTGTTCATGGTTTGTTTGTTTTTAATATTCCCCAGATATAGTCTATGTATAAAAACATGTATATATTTGTATTTATACATTTAAATGGGCTTCCCCGGTGGCTCAGGGGTAAAGAATCCGCCTGCAGCGAAGGAGACTTGGGTTCAATCTCTGGGTCAGGATGAGCCCCTGGAGGAGGAACCCACTCTAGTATGGGAGCCCACTCTAGTATTCTTGCTGAGAAAAATCCCATGGACAGAGGAGCCTGGCAGGCTACAGTTCATGGGATCACAGAGAGTCAGACATGACTGAGCACAGCACAGCAAGTCTGTGAGTAGCAAAACTATGCATTTAAATATGTGTTTTTGTTTTTAAATACTGAGAATAACTACATACACATGATTTAGTTTCCTGCCTGTTTTTAAATTTTATGCTATGTCTTGGAAATCTTTCCATATCAAGATGTTTGACCTGTCTCATTGTTTTAACGGCTGCACGGTATTTCATTGCATGGCTATATCATAATTTACTCAACAGTGTCCTTTGGGTGTACATTCATTTTATTTCCAAACTTCTATTACTAAAGAATCCACCTGCAATGCAGGAGACCCCAGTCCGATACCTGGGTCAGGAAGATCCACTGGTGAAGGAACAGGCTACCCACTCCAGTATTCTTGGGCTTCTCTTGTGGCTCAGCTGGTAAAGAATCCGCCTGCAATGTGGAAGACCTGGGTTTGATCCCTGGTTTGGGAAGATCTCCTGGAGAAGGGAAAGGCTACCCCCTCCAGTATTCTGGCCTGGAGAATCCCATGGACTGTGTGTATATCCATGGGGTTGAAAAGGGTCGGACAGGGCTGAGTGACTTTCACGTTCATCACTATAAATAGTAGTGGAGTGAATATCCTGGTATCTGTCTTACATTCACTTGCAAGTTTAAATGTTTAGAAGAGGAATTGCTGGGTTAGAGATATGAATTTGAAAATTGATAGCTATTGTCAGTCCCCCCCCTTACAGAGAATTTTTAATTTGCATATTTAACATTATAAGTTAAGGTCAAGTCGCTTTTGATAAATTAAGAAGCCACCTGTTTTTTCTCTTCTGAGAAACATCTTTTGTTTTCTTTTTAAAACATAATTTCTTGGTGTGAAATTTACATAGCACAAAATTAACCATTTTAAGGTGAACAGTCCAGTGGCATGTGGTGTATTTCCAATATTGTGCAACCACCACCTCTGTCAAGTTCCAAAATGCTTTCATCATCCTGGACAGAAGTCCCATACCCAGAGTAGCCACTCCTCACCCCCCTTGCCCCAGGCAGTCCCTGGCAACCACTAGTCTATCTCCTGTCTATGGATTTATCTATTCTACATATCTCTTCTTGTTCTTTATGTTTTATCAGGTTTTTAAATTTAATATGTAGGAATTCTTTAAATATTAAAGAAATCAGTTCTTTGTCTTATGTGTTATAAATATTTTCTTTCATTTCTTGCTTGTCTTTTGTCTGTCCACCATATTTTCCTGCAGAATTTTAATCTATATGAAATTACATATGTGAAATTATTACCAAAAAGTGGGGTCCGGCTGCTCACCGCTCAAAAGCCAATAAACAAGCCAGGTTGGTGGGAAGGAAGTTTGCTTTATTACAGATGCTGGCAGCTGGTGGGGAGGGCAGATGTCTGTCCAAAGGCCAACTATCTGCCACCGACAACCTTGGGCCAAGAGCTTTTGTAGGCTGAGGGAGGGGGCTGCATGCAGAGACAGCACAGTCAGCTCTGACGGTTTCTTGAAATATGTTACTGGCGGTCTGAACGCGTCATCTTGATTGTTTTAGGTACAGCTCATCGTCACTTCCAGGGTCAGTTTGTTTCCATTTCTTTGAGGCCAGTTCTTGGAATTGTGGCAGCTTATGTCGTGGGTACAGCCTGGTTATCATGTAGTTAACTTCTTCCACCTGGTGGGGGTTTCAGTATCTATAAGACAGCTCACAGGATATGGCGCAGGATATTATCTACGGCCCTTGAGAAGGAACTAAAGGTCCTTGATTTTGCTCAGTGACCACATTATTTTTGTTTGGTCTCCTTTGTTTTCCTTTGTTTTTGGATGTTTTCATGTCTCTGTTTAAACTTATTCTTTGACTAAAGTTTTCCACAGCAAAGTGCAGGCAGAGGATATGGGGGGCCAAGGACCATAGGGTCCTGCTTCATTTCAAAATTAAAATACATATGTATATATATTATGTATATCGTGACCAGTGAAATCTGACATCACAAGTTTTCCCCTTCTTTACCATTTTCTCTATTGTATCTCCCTTTTCCTACAGAAAATCTTATTCCCTGAAACAGTAAATTTACTCACTGCCCTACAATGCAAACAAAATAGCTTTGGCTGTATCACCAATGCAACTACTAAAAATAAATCTATTAATTAAAATTCAATGTTTCTAGTTCTTTTTGTCTTTAGGATATGTCCCACTAATGAAGTATTATGTTAGTAATTACTTTCAATACGTTCCTTTCTCTGTGTCCAGTGGGATCACTTTTAAAAGATGTAATTTAATTCATCAATCTTTAAAAAAAAAAAAGGCATCAGTTTTGTGTTGCTCCCACTAAGGTTATGGAGAACTTTCCCCATGTTTCTTTAAGGACTTTTAATTTTTATTTTACATCCTACTGCTGCAAGGAACAAAATTTAGTAGACTAGTAACAGAGGAAAAGGAGAATTTAAAAAACAATTACTAATAGTGACAAAAAAGTATAGCCAAGGCAGACTTCTGGTCTTGCAGAACCCCAAGTTGTGACGAAATGAGCAGAGCGTGGATCTAGGGTTGGGGACCAGAGGCCCCCTGCCTGGAGAAGGGGCACAGGGAACAAGCCCTGTCCCAGGAATGGATCCGGCCTGGGAAACGTGGTATCATCATCACACAGGTGTGACTTCTAAGCATTCTGATGTGTAAAAGGTTTACTTTTTTTGAGGAGTCATTGGGGAAAGAGGTGGGTATGATTGTCACTGGTGGGAATCCAGCAGGTCACACTAGTGGCACCTCTGAAAAATCCCTACGGTCAGAACTCAACTCAGTCCTTGGTTTTTGGGTCCAGTACCCAGATTTTCTTTGTCCAGCTGGTGATGGATTTATGCTTGTTAAACATTATATTGTTGCTGTTGTTATATTTCAACAGGACAGTGCTGTCTACTCTCTCTTTCTCTCTCTCTCTTTTTTTTTTTTTTTGGCTTTTTTGTTCTATTACTTATAAAGCTTTATAGAAAGAACACATCTGAGTATCATTCTATTTGGTGATGACAATTGAGCAATACTCATAAAACATAACTATTCTTGAGTAACTAATAATTATCAAAGATTGTAATTGACTAGACTTGTATCAGTACATTTTTAGAGAGTGATGCAATTAACATCACTGTGTGAAGTTGATGGAGCTTAAAATAGATCAAGAGTTCATTACACAACTTATGATTGTGGTTATCATTCACATTTTGTTCTGTCAGGTTTTTGTTCCAACCTTGTGTATATTATAAACACAAACTTACCGTAAAACTTAAAAAAAATGACACATTGCAAAATTTTGAATGAAGAAGAATTTTTTGGTGAATTTTAAGCAGACACTTGGGCTCCAAAATCACTGCAGATGGTGACTGCAGCCATGAAATTAAAAGACACTTACTCCTTGGAAGAAACGTTATGACCAACCTAGATAGCATATTCAAAAGCAGAGACATTACTTTGCCAACAAAGGTCCATCTAGTCAAGGCTATGGTTTTTCCAGTGGTCATGTATGGATGTGAGAGTTGGACTGTGAAGAAGGCTGAGCACCAAAGAACTGATGCTTTTGTGGTGTTGGAGAAGTTTGCCAACAAAGGTCCATCTAGTCAAGGCTATGGTTTTTCCAGTGGTCATGTATGGATGTGAGAGTTGGACTGTGAAGAAGGCTGAGCACCAAAGAACTGATGCTTTTGTGGTGTTGGAGAAGACTCTTGAGAGTCCCTTGGACTGCAAGGAGATCCAACGAGTCCATTCTGAAGGAGATCAACCCTGGGATTTCTTTGGAAGGAATGATGCTGAAGCTGAAACTCCAGTACTTTGGCCACCTCATGCGAAGAGCTGACTCATTGGAAAAGACTCAGATGCTGGGAGGGATTGGGGGCAGGAGGAGAAGGGGACGACCGAGGATGAGATGGCTGGATGGCATCACTGACTCGATGGACGTGAGTCTGAGTGAACTCCAGGAATTGGTGATGGACAGCGAGGCCTGGCGTGCTGCGATTCATGGGGTCGCAAAGAGTCGGACACGACTGAGCGACTGAACTGAATTGAGCCTATATATATGTACTAATGTCTCAGAAGATGATAGTTCTTCGGAATATAGTTCTAATTTAGATGATGTGAATATTAGACCCACAAAAAGACAGAAAGCCTTAGAGATTCATTTTGGTAAGGAAAGTGAAAATGAAACGCATGGCGCTGGAAAAGACTTTACAGGTGTGTCAGGTGTAACTGTTGAATGGAATAATCCACAACGTGTTATGATACAACAGAATTAGTTAATATCTGGCCAACCAAAATAAAAATCGCCAGCCACAGGTATTAGTTTCTGCAAAAATCCCCTGGTCAATAATGTGTTAAACTGACAGTGGACTGACTTGTTCATCAGAATTCCAGCAAGGTGGTTGCAACAAGGGTTTCCCTTTGCAGTGACCAGGATGCCTGAGTCTCCAAGCCTTGCCTATGGGAACAGAACCATCATTTGTAATAGAAGGGCCTTGGGCGACCAGATTATTAATCAGAAGGCTGTTTTCTGTGAACAGAGTATAGACAAGAAAGCATTTCACCTGTGGGGAATGCTTCTTCACCTATGTTCCTGTAAAGCCTGATGAAGAATCCCTTCTCTTCATCAGAAGATTCTTCTCTGGTGACAAAGCTGTTTGTCCAGTGACCCCAGAAGCAGAGTCTTGGATAGAAGTAGATGCTATTGGTTCCTTTTGTCTCCCTGAGTCCATTCTTTCTCCCTAAGTCACCTCCTCTCTGACACTTTCTTCTTTAGACGGTTTTAGTATCATTGATTGGAGAAGGAAATGGCAACCCACTTCAGCGTTCTTGCCTGGAGAATCCCAGGGACGGGGGAGCCTGGTGGGCTGCCGTCTATGGGGTCACACAGAGTCAGATAGGACTGAAGCGACTTAGCAGCAGCAGCAGCAGCAGCAGCAGTATCCATGGATTGAAGCTACCATCAAGGGCTATTTCTGTCAGTCTGGCACATGATTCTGGAAAGTACATCAAGCTTTCCAGAATTTGAGGGGTGGATTTTTGTCTCAGTTAATAGTGTTTGTTAGATCAGGAGTTTGGGAAGGATTTCAGCTACCCTGAATTTTTTTCCGAGTTGACTAATCTGTTGTTTGTGTTGAGAAATCTACATGGCTCTTTTTTCCCAGCAGCCTTGGCTGTTCTCTCTGCAGCTCCAGTAAGAGGGGATAAGCCAGAGGGTGGAGCATTGTGGCTTCTACACCAGCTCCTAGAACACATCTTGGATTCACCTCCACTAATTTCCCATTTCTTCATCCACAGGAGGAGTAGATGGCTTTGCTTCTAAGAGGGGTCCCACACATTTCTCTGGACCACGGTTTCCATCTTTAGCTCATGTTACTCTGGCCCTGTTCAGGGGCTGCCGGTGAAATCCTAACCGCTGATGCCTCTTCTAGCACCCCACTCCGTGGTAGGACTGTGTGTATATGTGAATGTTATGGTGGGAATACACTTCTTCCCACTGCAACGCTCTCACGAGCACCAAGAAGGGAGCCTGCAGTGAACACTGAGGCAGAATGTCTTTCAAGTGGAAATCGCAGGGTGGGGGAAAGAGGTGTAGGTCACTGGATGAACGCCTTCAGGGTTGCTGGCAGGTTGCTACATGGATGAGGACCAGAGAGGATGAGTCATCTCAGGAAACATAATCCATGGGTGGAGATGGGAGGTAATGTCCCACTGAGCACACTTGTTTTAGAGTTAACTTAGTATCGATCCCCAGGGATTTAAGCAAATCATTTACCTCTGTCTTTCTGGAAAATAAACATGGAAAACCTCATGAAATCACAAGAATGAGATTAAGGGTCATTGACCCAAAGAAAATAGTGCTGATCTGTCTTCTCCTTTGTGGCCTATCACTCTCGAGCTACCAAGACCCCAGGTAGGTCAGGATTATGTAGCAGAAAGAGTGGGATTTGACATCAAGCAGACCTAGGTTTAATTATATTTCCACTTATCTGGCTCACATTACCATACCTTTCTGAGTGTTTGTTTTCTCTGTGAAATAGAGATCTAATAACTACTTCATGAAGTCATGAGAATTAAAAATAATAATACCGTAGAAGATCTTGATAAATTGTAAGCACTCAAAAAATGAGAGCCCTCATTATTTGAAAGATGTAACGATGTAATTTTGTTCTTTTGGTTAGCTGGGAGAAAAGACATTTGGCAAAACTTGAGGTTTTAAAGTGAGAGACTTTATTTTTGGGGCTCCAAAATCACTGCAGATGGTGACTGCAGCCATGAAATTAAAAGATGCTTGCTTCTTGGAAGAAAAGTTACGACCAACCTAGGCAGCATATTAAAAAGCAGAGACATTACTTTGCCAGCAAAGGTCCATCTAGTCAAAGCTATGGTTTTTCCAGTAGTCATGTATGGATGTGAGAGTTGGACTGTCAAGAAAGCTGAGCACCAAAGAATTGATGCTTTTGAACTGTGGTGTTGGAGAATACTCTTGAGTCCCTTGGACTGCAAGGAGATCCAACCAGTCCATTCTAAAGGAAATCAGTCCTGAATATTCATTGGAAGGACTGATGCTGAAACTGAAACTCCAATACTTGGGCCACCTGATGCAAAGAACTGACTCATTTGAAAAGACCCAGATGCTGGGAAAGATTAAAGGCAAGAGGAGAAGGGGATGACAGAGGATGAGATGGTTGGATGGCATCACTGACTCAATGGACATAGTTTGAGTAAACTCTGGGAGTTGGTGATGGACATGGAGGCCTGGTGTGCTGCAGTCCATGGAGCTGCAAAGAGTTGGACATGACTGAGCGACTGAACTGAACTGACTGAAGGTTTCATCTTTGATTCTACTAGAATCTTGAGGACTTGGCTTTGTTTTTATTTCCACACAATTGAGGTCAAGTTATAATACAATAGTTTTGCTGGAGGCTTGGAAAACACACACTTTTTGTTTCTCTTGTTATTTGTTTGCAGGTAAGAATAAAATAAAAATCTTGCATCTTCCTACCTGGGGAAATAAGCTCTTCATTGGATCTAGTGGACTGTGAAAAGTCTAGTGCTGGGTGCATTAGTCACATATTAGAATCCCATGGGGCACAAGACAGTGGGAAAGACCGGGGAGGATGTGACCACCGCAGGCAAAGCCACCAACGTGGCCCACGGAGGTGTGTGATAGTCTAAGAGCTAGTGGTACCATCTGGAGCTTTTTTCTGTACCCTCCACTCCTTTACACAAATAACAATTTGTATCTATGACTTAGTATTTTACGACAAAGAGCAATAGGGTATAGGACATAAAACATGACATTAATTATGGTGTATGGCTCTATAGTCTGTGTATATATATATATATATATATATATATTGATGTTAAAGTAAATGTTGGTCCGAGAACTGCACAAATTATACATTTTTACTCCATAGTTGACTTTTCTGTCAATGACCCTCAGGTTTGAAGTCTTGGTATCCTCTTGGGCTTGACTCTTTTTGTTGCCTCCACATCCCAAGGGTCTGGGCTACTGCTCAATTAGCCACGTAGTGTTTCTATCTCTTTCTCATCCACACTGCCAGCCTGGATTCAGCCCTCCTTGCCTGGATGTATTAGTGTGGGTTTTCGCCACATAAGAGCCTAACATAATCACCTGGGTACAAGAAGCAGGGGGGAGGGGGAGAGGAGAGAGGAAGGGAAGAAAAGCCAATATTGGGGTGTGTTACTGAGGGTCCAGATCACTTTGAACAATGGAGATGTGATCCCACTGGGACCTTTTAGAAAACTAGAGAGTAGCTACCAGAACAGTCCACCTGAAGGACAGAAGACAGACATTTATTTAAGGCTTATGGGTCTGGTGGACTCTCAGAGACTGAAACAGTCACCTGAAATTGTTAGTGAAAGGTGCGGGGTCTGGCAGCTCACCACTCAAAAGCCACTAAGCAGGCCAGGTTGGTGGAAGGGAAAGTTTGCTGTATCTCAGATGTCAGTAACTGGGGAGGAGGATGGACATCTAACCAAAGGCCCCGCCACCACTGACAAGCAGCGGGTGAGCGTTTTATAGGCTGAAGGAGAGGACTACCTGCAGAACAATGCAGTCAGCTCTGACAGGCATCTTGACACTGGTCGTTGGTCTGACCGGCCTCATCTTGGTTGTTTTAGGCATAGTTAATCTTCAGTTCAGGGGCTTCAGCTGGTAAAGAATCCACCTGCAATGCAGGAGACCCTGGTTCGATTTCTGGGTTGGGAAGATCCGCTGGAAAAGGAATAGGCTACCCACTCCAGTATTCTTGGGCTTCCCCATTGGCTCAGGCGGTAAAGAATCTGCCTGTAATGCGGGAGACCTGGGTTCGATCCCTTGGTTGGGAAGATCTGGAGAAGGGCATGGCAACTCACTTCCGTATTCTTACCTGGAGAATCCCTATGGACAGAGGAGCCCGGTGGACTACAGTTCATGGGGGTCACAAAGAGTCAAACGTGACATAGCACGGTCTTCAGCTCCAGGATCCGTTTGTTCCCGTCTCTCTGAGGCCAGTTCTTGGAACTGTGGCATCTTCTGTTGTGAGTACAGTCTGGTCATTGTGTAGTTAACTTCTTCCACCTGGGGTTTTGTATCTATAAGACAGCTCATGGGATATGGCTCAGAATTTTATCTGTTGCCCTTGAGAAGGAACAAGGTCCTTGGCTGTGCTTAATGACTACATTATTATTACTTCATCTCTTTTGACTTCTTTCCTTTGTTTCTGCATTTTCTCATTTCTCTGATTAAACTTATCCTTTGAATAATATTTTTCACAGACAAAAGGCAGGCGTAGGACATAGGGTGGAGGGCTGGACAAAGGCCATAGGGTCCTGATCCTGTTTCAAAATCACAGGTGTGCCAAGGGGATGGGATGTGGGCCCCATGGTGTCTGGTTCTCTGGGCAACTGTGATAACTTCCTACCTCGGCATCTCTGCCTCCAGTCTACCCCTACCTGTGATGTCAGCTTCATCTTCCTCAAGAACAGTGCTTATCATGTACTCCTCTGCTTGAATATCTTCAATGTCTCCTTATGACATCCTGGCAAAAAGATAACCTTCTTGGGATGGCATTCTGGATCCCGGGAAAGTGACTGAAGACACTTCAGCCTCACAGGTGGCCTGGCAGCAGCGTTACTGGTGCTTCCTTGAAGACTTCCCAACATTTCCAGCCCTCACCTTTGGCTGTGCTCTGCCCTCTGCCTGGAGAACTTCCCTCCCCTCTTCTTGAGATTTTGAAATCCTATCCCTCCTCAAGGGAAAGTTCAAATGTCTCGGTATTAGTTTTCTATTGCTGGGTAACAAAGTTATGGTTTAAACCAGTAGCCATGTATTACCTCCTGGCTTTGTCGGTCAGAATTCTGAGCAGGCTCAACTGGATTCTCTGCTCCAGGTCTCACAAGATGGAAACCAGGTGTCAGCTGGAGTAGGCATTTACCCAGAGGCTCCCAGGTAGAATCTGTCTCCAGCTCATCCAGGTTGTTGACTGAATTCTGTTTCTTATGTTGTAGAAAGAAGATCATTTTTCTTGCTAGCTGTTGGCTGGGGTTGCTCTGACTGCCTAGAGGTTGCTCTCGGCTCTTTCCACATGGCCTCCTCCATCTCAGCTAGAGAAAACCTCCCTTGAGTCCCAGGTTGCTCTCATGTTTAAGTTTTCTTCTTCTAGAAAATTCATGTGAGACTGGGCCCACTTGGATAAGCTCCCTTTTGCCAAAGAAAGTAACACGATCACAGGAATAATATCTCAACATATCCACAGGTTCTGCCCATACTCAAAGAGGATGAAATTATAAAAGGGTGAGGATCACTGGGGTCATTCTTTAAATTTTGCCTGTCGTGCCACCTCTTTGAGAAACCTCTTCTGATCCCTTCAGATGAGTGCCAGACCCTTCCTCTGCACCTCACAGCGTGTTGTCACAAAGAATTCACCGTCTGCACTGGAGTTACTATGACCTGTTCTCTCTCCACAGAAAATAAGAGCCCATTGGTCTTCCTTCCCTCCTATTTGTCTTTCTTAGCCTTGGTTTTTCAAAGTCCCTGAGTTATTTTTGTGCCAGAATATATTTGGTATTGTACTATATTTAAATACTGAAAGACACATGAAGGACTAAACCTTAAAATGTTAAAAAAAAAAATGTACAGAGCCATGAAATAAATGAAGTTCTAGAGAAAAGGACATTCTAATATAATTTCTACAAGGGTTTTCCATGACAGTTTCAGTTATGTCTTCTTGGTGGGTTAAGTATGAAATACACCTCTTTATTTCTTTTATTGTTAGTCCCTTAAATTCTATAATGTTTTAACTAAGGTATTACTTTTCTTTTTATAAATAGTAAGCTGGATGTCCTAAAAAGAGTTAGAATTTTTAAATCCAGTCTAAGAGTCTGTCTTTTATTTGGTGTGTTTTGCCATTTACATTTATCATGATTACTAAGTAGACATGGTACGACCAGCTAATTTTGTTTTTTCTGCGCTTTTATTTACTACTTTTTCTCTTCTTTCCTGATGTCTACTGTGTTGATAAATTTTTATTTATTCTTTTTCTTAGAACTACCCCAGTTTGTTTATTTTTTAGAATATTTATTTGTTTATTTTATTGTTTTTTGGCCGTGGCGGTTCTTTGTTGCTGCCTGTGGGCTTTCTCTAGGTGCTGTGTTCAGGCTTCTCATTGTGGTGGAGCACAGGCTGTAAGCACCTGGGCTCAGGAGCTGTGGCCCACAGCTGCTGAGAGGTATGTGGCATCTTCCTAGACTAAGGATCAAATGGGTGTCCCCTCCACTGCAAGGCAGACTCTTAACCACTGGACCACCAGGGAAGCCCTCTTTATTCTTATAGCTCTGGGTGTAGTATTTTTGTGATGACCTTAATGTTTAACATGCATACCTAGATTTTTCCAATAAAGTTTGAAGTTAATCAGTGTTTTTATCCTCTTCTTGAATGAGGCAAGAAGGCACTTAAGTTCAGGGCCTAGATCCCCTGGAGAAGGGAATGGCAACCCACTCCAGTATTATTGCCTAGAGAATTCCATGGATCAAGGAGCCTGGCAGGCTACAGTCCATGGGGTCACAAAGAGGTGGACACAACTGAGCGACTAATACTAAAACACTATATCTCCTTCTTGAATGAGGCAACAATTTAGTGCCTGTCAACTTCTTGCAAACTCTATACCTAGCCAGATATTAGTGTTTGTTTTAGTTTGTATTTAAACATTCAAAAACTATTTTTATTATTACTATTAATGATTTAAATTTAGTTTTAGATTTAGACGTATTACTATATACTACCATTTTCTCAGTTCAGTCTTATTTTTTATTTTATTTTTTACATTTTGGCCATCCTGTGTGGCATGTGGGATCTTAGTTTCCTGACCCTAGGGATTGAACCCACGCCCTCTGTGGTGGAAGTGCAAAGTCATGACCACTGGGCTGCCAGAGAAGTCCCCGTTCTTATTTTTATTTTCTACATCTTCCTTTATTCTTTTGTATTTTTTGAAATGTTTTCAGTGAGAATATTTAGGCAGTAAGCTTTCTAAGTTATATATTTTAAAGCATTTACTTTTTTTGTTTTGTGTCTTAATTTTTACAATACAAAATTTCAAACATGTATAAAGGCAGAGAGCATTTTGTGTCATAGTTCATGTGTTCATCACAACTTAAACAACTACCAATGCATGGCTAACATAATTTCATCTGTATGTCTTTCCCCACTTTCACTGTCTACTTCCTCTTTTGAAGCAAAGTCCACGTTATTATCAAACTGAAGACAAGCAGTAATTCCTTAGTATCATAAAATATCCAGTCAGTGTTTAAGTTTCCCCATTTTCCCTTTTCTACTCTCTCTCTGTAGTTTGATATTCAAATCAGTATTCATACATTACAATAGACTGATATGTCTCTTGTCTTGTTAATCTATAGATTCTCCCCCTACCTTACCCTTTTTTCTCTGCAGTGTATTTTTTAAGAAATAGCATTGTTTGACCTATAGTTTCCCATAGCCTGAATTTTGCTGATTGTGTTTCCTGAATGCCATCTACCCTGTTATTTTGTCTCCTATATTTCCTATAAACCAGTAGTTAGCTCAGAGGCTTGCTCTTCTAGGTGCAATTGATTTTAGCAAGGATTTATATGCAGAATACATAAGTAATTCTCAAAACAATAATACAAAAAAAAACCCACCCAATTTTTAAAATAGGTAAAAAATTTAAATAGGCACTTCACTAAAGAAGATATTTAGTTGGCAAATAGTACATGAAAAGATCCTCAATATTATTAGTCATTAGTATTTTAATTTTAAGTACAAGCAAATACCACAAATTACCCCTATCTAATTAGTGGTCTAAATTAGAATGGCTAAAATGAAAAAGAGGGTCCTTGCCAAGCGTTGGTGAGGTTGTGGAGGAATAGAACTCTCATACACTGCCAGTGGAATGTAAGATGTTACAACACTTTGGAAAGCAGTTTGGCATCTTTTTTAAAAGGTTAAGCATACATCTATTATATGACCAAGCCATTCTACTCCTAGTTATTTATCAGAAAGGAAAACATGTGTCTATACAAAGACTTGTATACTAATGTTTGTCACAGCTTTATTTGTAATAGGCCCAAACTGGGAACAACCCAGATTTCCATTAAGAGATTAATAGGTAGACAAATTGTGGTATAACCAGACAATGGAATATTACTAAACCAAAACCACGGCAAAAAATTAGGATGAAACACTGATAGACATAAAAGCATAGTGAGGATTTCCCTGGTGGCATAGTGGAAGAGAATCTGCCTGCCAATGCCAATCGCACGGGTTCGTTCCCTGGTCCGGGAAGATTACATGCACCTTGGAGAAACTAAAGCCTGTGAGCCACAACTATTGAGCCTGTGTGCTCCAGCAATTGAAGTTGTGCACCCTAGAGCCCGTGCTTGAGACAAGAGAAGCCACCGAAATGAGAAGCCTGCACACTTCAGTGAAAAATAGCCCCTGCAACTGGAGAAAGTCTGTTCACAGCAACAAAGTCCCAGTGCGACCAAAAATAAATAGATAAATAATTTTTTTTTAAAGCTGCACCTTAAAAAAAAAATAGGTGAATCTCAAAATAAGTATTCTGAGCGAAATCAAACCACACCCCAAAAAGCACATACTGTATGATTCCATCTATATATAAAATTCTAGAAAATGCAAACTAATCTATCCTGACAGAAATCAGTCTGGTAGCCACATAGGGATGAAGGGGAAAAGGAAGAGGAAGTAGAGATTATAAAGGGGCACAAAGAAACTTTTGAGAGTGATGTATATGTTCATTATCTTTTAAAAAGATGTTTTATTTTTACTTTTTTGGCTGCACCATGCAGCATGTAAGATCTTAGTTCCCTGGCCAAGGATCAAACCTGCGTCCACTGCGTTGAAAGTTTGGACTCTCAGCCACTGGGTCTTCAGGGAAGTCCTATGTTTATTATCTTTATTGTGGTGACATTTTCAGAGATTTGCACATATGTTAAAATTCATGGATGGTACACTGTAAATATCACAGTTTTTAGAATGTCAGTCATATCTCAATATAACTGGCAGAAGAGTGACCCTCTCAGAAGTAGTGAATATATTACATAGCAAAAAGTAATTAAGGCTGCATATAAAATTAAAGTTGCTAAACAGCTGACTTTAGAATAGGGATATTATCCTGGATTATATGGATGGACTCAATGAAATCACAGGGATCCTTAAAAGTGGCAACCCTTTAAATATTTGAAGACCTTTTCACAATATTGTGGAAAAATTTAAATGTATACAAAAATGTAGAGGATATTACAGTGAATTCCCGGGTACCTATCACTTTTCTTTAACAATCATCTACTTCAGGCAAATCTCACTTCAATTATACTCTCATCTACTCCCCTCTTATTATTTGAAGCAAAAGTCAGATATCATATCATTCTATCCTTATCTATTTCAACATGTATAATTAGAAGATAATGACTTAAAAAGATAGCCACTGTAGTATCATTATCATTCTTTTTCTTTTTTTAAAGACCTTTGGATATGAACCGTTTTTTAAAGTCTTCATTGAATTTGTTACAACATTGCTTCTGTTTTATGTTTTGGTGTTTTGGTGGTCCAGAGGTATGTGGGATCTTAGCCCCTCGATCAAATCCCATGCATTAGAAGGTGAAGTCTTAACCACCAGATCCCCAGGCAAGTCCCTGTCACTCTTAAATCTGTAACGACCTCATGATATCATCAATTATCCAATAACGTATTCTTAAATGATTGGTTGGGCATGTCACCTTTTTGGGGAGGAAACAATTCTCATGAAGATTATTTTAAAACATCAGACACTTAGAAGAGGGGTACCAGCTCTACCTCTAAATTGCACATGGACAAATTTTGTGCAAGTAACAGTGGAAAACGCTCACCCGGAAAGCTGAGGAACCGTGTTCACTTTGGCATATGGTAAAAAGTTTATTCAGACATGTGAAACAATTGTGTTAAAATTTATTTTTTATTTTTATAAATTATTTTGAAGTAGTGATATTCAAATTTAAATCTAACTCTTTTACAGACTTCATAGTTACATAAAATGTCATTTTTCATCCAATGAATGTTGAGTTTTGCAAATGTTTTATTATTGTTGTTGTTCAATGGCTAAGTCATGTCTCACTCTTTGGGACCGCAAGAACTGCAGCACACCAGGCTTCCCTGTCCTTCACTGTCCCCCAGAGTTTGCTCAGACTCATGTCCATTGAGTCAGTGATGCCATCCAACCATCTCATCCTCTGTGGTTTTACCAAGTTATAACATTTGTTAATTCCATTCCTTATAATCTGATGGAAACTCTTTATAGGATTTGAAAACATTCACAAAGTGTTTCCACATCTGGTGCAGGTATTTTCCTGGGCTCCTAGGCCTCCAGAGGCACTCAAACCATGATATGATAAGAAATCTCTTATTCCCAGAGGCCGTCTTGCAAACTACCAAGTTCTACACATCCTGACATGCCTCTTAGCGGCTGAGTCTCTGTGGGGTGCTCTCGTTGCCCCTAGATTACCTCTGCCTGCAGTGCCGCTGCTGATGCTGGGAGCATCTGTCTCTGCACAAACACTGTACCCAGAGGTTCTGCCTGCCCTCTCAGCAGCCCTTGTGTGGGGCAAGCCCCTGTGCTTTGAGGTACAGCCAGCAAGCAGCTGGATGAGCTTATTCCCAACCTGCTTGTCACTTGCTTGGGTCTCAGGACAGAGCTGACCACGTCTCACACATCTTATCTTAGTCTTCGGGCATGTTGATCATTGGAAATCAGGTTATTTTTCTTTCCCTCTTCCAAATGGCCAGTCTCCTCACTGGATTTTGCTACTCACTTGTTCTTTCCTAAAAGCATGCCTTCCTTTTTTCCCACCTCTTCCAGCTGCTGGTTCTAGAGCTGAATCAGTCATTTTGACCTAAACCTCATGTTTCTATTGAGTCATATGGGCTTCCCTGGTAGCTCAACTGGTAAAGAATCCGCCTGCAATGCAGGAGACTGGGGTCTGATTCCTTAGTTGGGAAGATCCACTGGAGAAAGGCTAGGCTACCCACTCCAGTATTCTTGGACTTCCCTGGTGGCTTAGACAGTGAGGAATTCGCCTGCAATGGGGGAGACCTGGGTTCAACCCGTGGGTTGGGAAGATCCCCTGGAGAAGGGAATGGCTACCTACTCCAGTATTCTGGCCCTGAGAATTCCATGGACAGAGGAGCCTGGTGGGCTACAGTCCGTGGGATCACAAAGAGTGGGACACGACTGAACAACTTTCATTTTTTATAGAGTAGTATCTGATCCCTATGGCAATCTCGAGAAGTAGGAAAGGCAGGCATGATTATCTTCACTTAAAGACAAAACTGAAGTTTAGAAACAGTCAAGCAGGGCTTTGAGGGAGCATATACCTGTGAAGGAACAGCTGGAGTCAAACACTGAGGTAAGACTAGATAGCCACTTTGCTTGTGACATGAAGAGCCTGAGGAAGACAATCACAGAACGGGTCCTCTGAGCTGGAAGAGACACCCCTCCCCAGCCTCACCCCCACCCCCACTCCCACCTCCACCCTGACAGAGAACCGCCTATCAGATTTCCCTGGAGGGTTTGCAGGTTTGCTCCGTATAATGGGAAATGACAGCTGTGGTTGGGGAGGACAAGGTCTGATTTGATACTATGTAAAAATATGTGTAACCTCCTTACTGAATGCTTACTAAGTATCAGGTTCTGGGCTAAACCTTTTTTTTCCCCTTGGACTTACCTGGTGGCTCAGACAGTAAAGCATCTCCTTATAATGTGGGAGACATGGGTTCAGTCCCTGGGTCAGGAAAATCCCCTGGAGAAGGAAATGGCAACCCACTCCAGTACCCTTGCCAGGAAAATCGCATGGATGGGGAATCCCGGCAGGCTACAAATGGCACCCCACTCCAGTACTCTTGCCTGGAAAATCCCATGGATGGAGGAGCCTGGTGGGCTACAGTCCATGGGGTCGCAAAAAGTTGGACATGACTGACAGACTTCACTTTCTTTCTTTGGTCTTATTTTGGGGGGGGTGGGTGCCAGATCTCAGCTGCAGCTTACGGGATCCAGTTCTCTGACCAAGGATTGAATTCCAGCCCCTTGTGTTGGGAGCTCAGAGTCTTGGCTGCTGGAACACCAGGGAAGTCCCTGAGCTAAATCTTTTGCATGTACTATCTCCCTTGATTTTCATAGTAATGTGAGAGCAAAATAATATTGTTCTCACCTTAAAGCTGAGAAAACTAAAGCTTCCGGAGGTTTCAATAACTTGTCTGATGCTATACTCATAGTCAGTGTCAGAGATGCCTTCCAGTGTGGTCCTGTGTGTGACACCGAGTCCATAATTCTAGTCACTCCACTATGTTTTTTTACAGGAACTGAAGCCCCTGAACACAAAGTTGGCTTTAATTCTGCTTCTGGCCAAGATGTAGTAATTGGTACTAAGCTAGCCATCCTATCATAAATAAGCATAAAACTAGGAAAAATATATGCAGCAACTGTTTTGAGGGATGTAGCAACAGACTCTATAAGACTGTGATTTTTGAGGACAAGAAAGCTGATGGAGTGAGCCCCATGTGCCCTGCATGTGTGCGTGCTAAGTTGTTTCAGTCATGTCTGAGTCTTTTGACCTTGTGGACTGTAGCCCACCAGGCCCTTCTGTCCTTGATATTCTCCAGAATATTGGAGTGGGTTGCATGCCCTCCTCCAGGCGATCTGCCTGACTCAGGAGTTGAACCAGTGCCTCCTGCGACTTCTGCGTTGAAGTGGATTCTTTACTACTGAGCCCCCAGGGAAGCCCTCATTTGCCCCAATTTGGCCAAACTGCACCTGGGGATAATTTGTATGGCATCATGATATAGAGCCCAAATGGAGTCTGGGGGTCCCTCTGAGGTGAGGAAGCAGAAATCAGAGTTTGGGGCTGTGAATGTGGCTTGAATCCATGGCCTGAGAGGCAGGAACTATGGGACATCGACAGGATGGAGTGGAGAGCCCAGAAATATACCCACACATATATAATTAGTTGATTCTTGACAGAAAAGCCAAAATAATCAAATGGGAAAAGAATAGTCTATTTCACTGAAGTCTACTGGATAGCCACATGAAAAAAAAAGAACTTTGACCTTATTTTATCCCATATACACAAAGTAACACTATAGGTCATGGGCCTAAATGTAAAAAGTAAAATATAGAAGCAAATATAGGAGAGAAATCTTTGAAAGCTTGGGTTAAGCAAGATTTCTTAGGACAGAAAAACTGCAAAACAAAAGCATGATAAATTGAACTTCATCAAAATTAGAATTTCTCCTCTTTGAAAGACACCATCAAGAAAATGAAATGACAACCACATAATGGGAGAAATAGTCTCAATGCACATGTCTGTCAAAGGGCATTTCCAGAATATACAAAAATCCTTATAACTCAATAATCATAAGCCAAACAGCCCAAGTAATGGGCTAAAGACTTGGACAGATACCTCACAAAAGAAAAATACACACATGGCCGAAAGCACAAGAAGATATTTAACATAAGTAATGAGGCAATATCAAGAATCCTTTTTTTAGAAAAATAATTTTATTTATTTATTTATTTGTTGGCTGTGCTGGGTCTTAATTGCAACATGGACTTTTCTCTAGCTGTGGCTAGTGGGGGCTGCTCTCTAACTGTGGCATGTGGCCTTCTCTCTGTGGTGGCTTCTCCCCTAGTGGAGCACTGGCTCTCGGGCCCTTGGCTGCAGGAGTTGCAGCGTGTGGATTCAGCAGTTTCAGCTCCCAGGCTGTGGAGCACAGGCTCAATAGTTGTAGTGCCTGGGCTTAGTTGCTCCAAGGCATGTGGATCTTCCTGGATCAGGGATTGAACCCATGTCTCCTGCACTGGCAAATGCATTCTTTACCACAGAGCCAACAGAGAAGCCCAATACCAAATATTCTCAAATATGTGGAGCAACTGGAACTCTCATACCTTGCTGGCAGGAGTGTAAAACAGTCTAACTACTTTGGAAAAGAGTTTGGCAATTTTTTATAAAGGTAAACATAGAGTAACCAATGACCCAGCAATTTTATTGCTAGATTTCGAGATATTTACCAAAGATAAATGAAAATACACGCTCAGAAAAAGATTTATAAATGTTCACAGCAAGCTTATTGATAATAGTCAGATCATGATATAGCCCAAATATCAATCAAAGGATGAAGGGTTTGACAAATAACAGAATGCTACTCAGTTGTAACAAGAAAGAAAGAAAGTGAAGTCACTCAGTCATGTCTGACTCTTTGTGACCCCATGGACTGCAGCCCACCAGGCTCCTCCGTCCATGGGATTTTCCAGGCAAGAGTACTGGAGTGGGGTGCCATTTCCTTCTCCACAGTAGTAACAAGAATGCACTATTAATACATGCATTAACATGAAGGAATTTCAGAAATACGCAAAGGAAGTCAGACATGAAAGAGTTCAATGCTATCTCATTTTATTTCTCTAACCTTCTAAAACAAAGCCAGACTATCTTTTAGTATAAGAGAGTAGATTGGTGGTTGCCAGGGGTGGGAAGATTGATGCAAAGATATAAGAGGTGGGTGAAGAATTATTAACCTTGATTTGATGGCATTTAGCCCAGTGGTGAAGAATCTGCCTGCCAATACAAAAGACATGAGAGGCAGGTTTGATCCCTGGGCTAAGAAGATCCCGTAGAATAGGAAACCCACTCTAGCACTCTTGCTTGGAGAATTCCATGGACAGAAGAGTGTGGAGGGCTATGGGGTCACAAAGAGTCTGACATAGCTGAGCAACTGAGCACATAGGCACACGTGCACAAGAGTTTACACACTTGTCAAAACTAAAATGACTGCTCACTTAAGGTATGTGCAATACACTGAATGCAAATTATATCTCAATAAAGTCGATTAAAAAAATAAAGAGCACAGACCTAGCCCAGGTAAGGAGAACTTTGGCTGTTTCTCACTAATGAGTGATCTTGCATGAGTTACTTATCTAAGTCCAAACTTCTTTATCTGTAAACTAGACTACTAATAGCATCAATTTCATAGGGTCATGGTGAGGATTTCATAAGATATAATTGTTGTTTTAGGATCTGGCATGAAACTTAAAATCAGAAGTATTAGGCTGGCTGAAAAGTTTGTTTGGATCTTTCTGTAACAGCTTACAAAGAAAGCCCAAAGAAACTTTTAGCCAACCGAATAGTTCCTACTACTACTATTCATGGATTGTTTTTCCATGGATTTTTTTCCCCTCTAATCAACTCATGAAAGAATGTGGTTCATGATTCATCTCATTTTTAGAAGGGCTGACTCTGTAGATCTCAGAGGAGATCTGTATCTTTGCCCACCACCCACAGCTCACACCGGCAGAACAGACAAATCACACCCTAGAAAAGCACCTTTTTTTAAATGCCAACTATCAGCAGGAAAATTGGGCTAATCTTCCTCCCCTGGCTGAGCTGGAATAGAACGTTCTGTGTACTTGGATAAAGAGGAGAGGTCCAGCCCTTCAGGACTAAATGAGATTTCTTTGGGACATGGCTATGCCATTAAACCCAGGCTGACCTGCCTTTAAGTGGGCTTATTTGACCTAGCAAGGTGTTAGAAAACTTGTCACTCTTGGATTAACAGGTGGTGTTTCATTTTGATTAAGTTTTCTGCCCTCTTTGTCTATAACAGCTTGCTTGGCAACTTGAGCCTCCCCTGCCCACAGTTTGGCCCTCTGCCACTTACCCGATGATGACTATCTCAGTGACAACTCCTGTCTGAACCTACCACCCTCTCCCGTGCGTGCACTGGTTTCATCACACCTGACCAGCCAACCCTGCAGGGTCTCCTGCTGAAACTCTCACCCAGATGGCTCCTGCCTGCCAAGGGCTCGTCTCATGGAGCCTCCAGAAGTAAGGGCTCTCCAGACTGAGTACTTCTCTGCTGGCATCCGTGAGAAACTGGAAGAATTTTGGACATTACGTTTATCTGAGCTCCTAATCTGAAGTATTAGAGCTGCCTCCCATTACCCCCAAGGGATTTCAGTCCGTGATAAGAACTGTGAATGCATAATAGGCTGAGGTTAAGATCAGGGTTAGATGAAGCTGGGTTTGCACAGCTTGTGCAATACAACGCCTTGTTTGTCTTCGGACCTCCTCTCTGAGGGAAGCCTTTCTGCTTACGAGACTTCTATTCTGACTTTGGTATTCTGAGTGTTCCTTTTTCTTTGGATTTTCTTTGGGTTGTTCAAGTTAAAAACACACTTCTACATGTTGATGACAACAGGTAGAACGTTTGATTTGTTCCTTCAGGCAATTAGTTTAGTGGTAGTGTGTGGGCTGTGGCCGTAGGCAGAGCCAGATTTCACTGTCCTCTGTGCGTCTGTGCGCATTATTGTCCATATGACTTGGGTTAAGACCCCCTGCTCCAGCCTCCCTGGCTTTCCTCTTGCTCGTCAAATGTGCCAGGCTCACCTCTCCCTCAGGGTCTTTGCAGGGGTTCTTTCCTCTGCCCGGGACCCTCTTCATTCAGGTCTTCTGAGGATAGTTTCATTTAGATCTCAGTTCAAACATCATCCCCTTTAGACAGAACTTTCCTGACCACTATTTCTAAAATGCTCACTCCACTCCAGTCACTCCAGTCACTGTTACATTGTCTTGTTTTAACTTCTTCATAGCATCTGCCCTATGTACTTCTTTATCATCTGCCTCCTCCATTAGAATACAAACTTCTAGAGAGCAGAGCAGGAACTTTCTTTCCTATCACTGTATTTCTAGAGCTTAGAATTGTACTGCACAGGACTTCCCTGGTGGTGCAGCAGATAAGAATCCACCTGTCGATACAGGGGACACTGGTTTGATCTCTGGTCTGGGAAGATTTCACATGCTGCAGGGAAGCTCGGCCTGTGTGCTGCAACTGCTGAAGCCCACACGCCTGGAGCCTGTGTTCAGCAGCAACAGAAACCACCACAATGAGAAGCAGGTGCTCTGCATTGAAGAGTAGCCCCCACTCACAGCAAAGCCCCTGCAAAGCAGTGAAGACCCAGTGCAGCCAAAATAATACCTGCATATACACAGTACACAAGAGAAGACTCTACACATGGACATCACCAGATGGTCAATACCGAAATCAGATTGATTGTATTATTTGCAGCCAAAGATGAAAAAGCTCCAGACAGTCAGCAAAAAAAGACCAGGAGCTGACTGTGGTTCAGATCATGAACTCCTTCTTGCCAATTTCAGATTTAAATTGAAGAAAGTAGGGAAAACCACTAGACTATTCAGGTATGACCTAAATCAAATCCCTAACGATTATACAGTGGAAGTATGAAATAGATTTAAGGGATTAGACCTGATAGAGTGCCTGATGAACTATGGATGGAGGTTCATGACATTGTACAGGAGGCAGGGATCAAGACCATTCCCATGGAAAAGAAATGCAAAAAGGCAAAATGGTTGTCTGAGGAGTGACAAATAGCTATGTAACTTAGAAATAGCTTATAAATAGCTTACTAATAGCTATGGAAAGAAGAGAAGCGAAAGGCAAAGGAGTGAAGGAAAGATATACCCATTTGAATGTAGAGTTCCAAAGAACAGCAAGGAGAGATGAGAAAGCCGTCCTCTGTGATCATACAAAGAAATAGAGGAAAACAATTAAGAAGCATCATTACGAACAAAGCTAGTGGAGGTGATGGAATTTCAGTTGAGCTATTTCAAATCCTGAAAGATGAGGCTGTGAAAGTGATGCACTCAGTATGCCAGCAAATTTGAAAAACTCAGCAGTGGCCACAGGACTGGAAAAGGTCAGTTTTTATTCCAGTCCCAAAGAAAAGGCAATGCTCAAGAATGCTCAAACTATCGCACGATTGCACTCTCTCACACGCTTGCAAAGTAATGCTCAAAATTCTCCAAGCCAGGCTTCAACAGTAAGTGAACTATGAACTCCCAGATGTTTAAGCTGGATCTAGAAAAGGCAGAAGAAACAGAGATCAAGTTGCCAACATCTGTTGGATGATCGAAAAAGCAAGAGAGTTCCAGAAAAACATCTCAGTTCAGTTCAGTCGCTCAGTCATGTCCGACTCTTTGCGATCCCATGAATCACAGCACGCCAGGCCTCCCTGTTCATCACCAACTCCCGGAGTTCACTCAGACTCACATCCATCGAGTCCATGATGCCATCCAGCCATCTCATCCTCTGTCGTCCCCTTTTCCTCCTGCTCCCAGTCCCTCCCAGCATCAGAGTCTTTTCCAATGAGTCAACTCTTCGCATGAGGTGGCCAGAGTACTGGAGTTTCAGCTTTAGCATCATTCCTTCCAAAGAAATCCCAGGGCTGCTCTCCTTCAGAATGGACTGGTTGGATCTCCTTGCAGTCCAAGGGACCCTCAAGAGTCTTCTCCAACACCACAGTTCAAAAGCATCAGTTCTTCGGTGCTCAGCCTCCTTCACAGTCCAACTCTCACATCCATACATGACCACAGGAAAAACCATACTACCTCTGCTTTATTGACTATGCCAAAGTCTTTGACTGTGTGGATCACAACAAACTGTGGAAAATTCTTCAAAAGATGAGAATAACAGTCCACCTGACCTGCCTCCTGAGAAATCTGTATGCAGGTCAGGAAGCAACAGTTAGAACTGGACATGGAACAGCAGACTGGTTCCAAATTGAGAAAGGAGTACATCAAGGCTGTATACTGTCACCATGCTTATTTAACTTATAATCAGAGTACGTTATGAGAAATGTTAGGCTGGATGAAGCAAAAGCTGAAACCAAGATTTCCGGGAGAAATATCAATAACCTCAGATATGCAAATAACACCATCCTTATGACAGAAAGGGAAGAACTAAACACCCTTTTAATGAAAGTAAAAGAGAAGAGTGAAAAAATAGGCTTAAAACTTAACATTCAGAAAAGTAAGATCATGGCATCTGGTCCCATCACTTCATGGGAAATAGATGGGGAAACAGTGGAAACAGTGGCTGACTTTATTTTTGGGGGCTCCAAAATCACTGCAGATGGTAACTGCAGTCATGAAATTAAAAGACATTTGCTTCTTGGAAGAAAAGTTATGACCAACCTAGACAGCATATTCAAAACCAGAGACATTACTTTGCCAACAAAGATCCGTTTAGTCAAAGCTATAGTTTTTCCCATAGTCATATATGGATATGAGAGTTGTACTATAAAGAAAGCTGAGCACAGAAAAACTGATGCTTTTGAACTGTGGTATTGGAGAAGACTCTTGAGAGTCCCTTGGACTGCAAGGAGATCCAACCAGTCCATCCTAAAGGAAATCAGTCCTGAATATTCATTGGTAGGACTGATGCTGAAGCTGAAGCTCCAGTACTTTGGCCACCTGATGTGAAGAACTGACTCATTTGGAAGGACCTTGATGCTAGGAAAGATTGAAGGTGGGTGGAGAAGGGGATGACAGAGGATAAGATGGTTGGATGGCATCACCAACTCAATGGACATGAGTTTGAGTAAACTCCAGGAGTTGGTGATGGACAGGGAAGCCTGGCATGCTGCAATTCATAGAGTCACAAAGAGTCGGACACGACTGAGCAACTAAACTGAACTGAGCATTTAGTAAGTGCACAATAAATGGTGGACTTAGTTATTGTAATTTTTACCCACATTTCCCCCTTCACCAGTTTCTAAGCTGGTGAAACTTTCCAGTTTCACCAGTTTCTGATCAAGGGCCCAGATCAAGTCTATTAGTATATTTTATACTGCTATGCATATAGTAGACACTGAATTTCACTTAGTTTAAATGAAGTAA